>CAJHQQ010002098.1:0-72810 GCA_905132885.1 Moricandia moricandioides
AAGTCCAATGATATTGATTCACATCAGGATGATTCTAAACTTATTTATGAGTCCAGATCAAGTTTCTTACATCGTGATTCATTCTGTTTTATTTGTATCAAGAAGAAATTGCCAAATCTCCAAACAAGGTAAACTGGAATCACTACGGTTAAAAGTGGATAACTTCTTCATCATAAGTGCAATGATATTGATTCAACTTCAGGATGATTATACACTGATTTATGAGTCCGAATCAAGATTCTTACATCGTGATTCATTCTGGTTTTATTTGTATCAAGAAGAAATTGCCGAATCTCCAAACAGGGCAAACTGGAACCACTTCGGTTAAAGTGGGATAACTTCTTCATCATAACTCCAATGATATTGATTCAACTTCAGGGTGATTCTACACTGATTAATGAGTCCAAATCAAGCTTCTTACATCGTGATTCATTCTGGTTTTATTAGTATCAAGAATAAATTCCCAAATCTCCAAACAGGACAAACTGGAATCACTTCGGTTAAAAGTGGGATAACTTCTTCATCATAGTCAATGATATTGATCAACTTCAGGATGATTCTAAACTTATTTATGAGTCCAGATCAAGTTTCTTACATCGTGATTCATTCTGGTTTTATTTAGTATCAAGAAAAATTACCAAATCTCCAAACAGGAAAACTGGAATCACTACGGTTAAAAGTGGGATAACTTCTTCATCATAAGTCCAATGATATTGATTCAACTTTCAGGGTGATTCTACACTGATTTATGAGTCCAAATCAAGCTTCTTACATCGTGATTCATTCTGGTTTTATTAGTATCAAGAAGAAATTGCCAAATCTCCAAACAGGGCAAACTGGAACCACTTCGGTTAAAAGTGGATAACTTCTTCATCATAACTCCAATGATAATGATTCAACTTCAGGGTGATTCTACACTGATTAATGAGTCCAAATCAAGCTTCTTACATCGTGATTCATCGGTTTTATTAGTATCAGAAAAAATTCCAAATTCCACAGGGCAAAACTGATCACTTCGGTTAAAAGTGATAACTTCTTCATCAGTCCAATGATATGATTCAACTCAGGGATGATTCTAAACTGATTTTGAGCCAATAAGTTTCTTCATCCTGATTTATTCTGGTTTTATTTGTATCAAGAAGAAATTGCCAAATCTCCAAACAGGCAAACTGGAACCACTTCGGTTAAAGTGGGATAACTTCTTCATCATAACTCCAATGATATTGATTCAACTTCAGGGTGATTCTACACTGATTAATGAGTCCAAATCAAGCTTCTTACATCGTGATTCATTCTGGTTTTATTAGTATCAAGAATAAATTCCCAAATCTCCAAACAGGACAAACTGGAATCACTTCGGTTAAAAGTGGGATAATTCTTCATCATAAGTTCAATGATATTGATTCAACTTCAGGATGATTCTAAACTTATTTATGAGTCCAGATCAAGTTTCTTACATCGTGATTCATTCTGGTTTTATTTGTATCAAGAAGAAATTGCCAAATCTCCAAACAGGGTAAACTGGAATCACTACGGTTAAAAGTGGGATAACTTCTTCATCATAAGTCCAATGATATTGATTCAACTTCAGGATGATTATACACTGATTTATGAGTCCAAATCAAGATTCTTACATCGTGATTCATTCTGGTTTTATTTGTATCAAGAAGAAATTGCCAAATCTCCAAACAGGGCAAACTGGAATCACTTCGGTTAAAAGTGGGATAACTTCTTCATCATAACTCCAATGATATTGATTCAACTTCAGGGTGATTCTACACTGATTAATGAGTCCAAATCAAGCTTCATACGTCGTGATTCATTCTGGTTTTATTAGTATCAAGAATAAATTCCCAAATCTCCAAACAGGGCAAACTGGAATCACTTCGGTTAAAAGTGGGATAACTTCTTCATCATAAGTCCAATGATATTGATTCAACTTCAGGATGATTCTAAACTGATTTATGAGTCAAGATCAAGTTTCTTACATCGTGATTCATTCTGGTTTTATTTGTATCAAGAAGAAATTGCCAAATCTCCAAACAGGGCAAACTGGAATCACTTCGGTTAAAAGTGGGATAACTTCTTCATCATAACTCCAATGATATTGATTCAACTTCAGGGTGATTCTACACTGATTAATGAGTCCAAATCAAGCTTCTTACATCGTGATTCATTCTGGTTTTATTAGTATCAAGAATAAATTCCCAAATCTCCAAACAGGACAAACTGGAATCACTTCGGTTAAAAGTGGGATAACTTCTTCATCATAAGTCCAATGATATTGATTCAACTTCAGGATGATTCTAAACTGATTTATGAGTCCAGATCAAGTTTCTTACATCGTGATTCATTCTGGTTTTATTTGTATCAAGAAGAAATTGCCAAATCTCCAAACAGGTAAACTGGAATCACTACGGTTAAAAGTGGGATAACTTCTTCATCATAAGTCCAATGATATTGATTCAACTTCAGGATGATTCTAAACTGATTTATGAGTCCAGATCAAGTTTCTTTCATCGTGATTCATTCTGGTTTTATTTGTATAAAGAAGAAATTGCCAAATCTCCAAACAGGACAAACTGGAATCACTTCGGTTAAAAGTGGGATAACTTCTTCATCATAACTCCAATGATATTGATTCAACTTCAGGGTGATTCTAAACTGATTAATGAGTCCAAATCAAGCTTCTTACATCGTGATTCATTCAGGTTTTATTAGTATCAAGAATAAATTCTCAAATCTCAAACAGGGCAACTAGAATCACTTCGGTTAAAAGTGGGATAACTTCTTCATCATAATTCCAATGATATTGATTCAACTTCAGGATGATTCTAAACTGATTTATGAGCCCAGATAAAGTTTCTTAAATCCTGATTCATTCTGGTTTTATTTGTATCAAGAAAAAATTGCAAATCTCCAAACAGGACAAACTGGAACCACTTCGGTTAAAAGTGGGATAACTTCTTCATCATAACTCCAATGATATTGATTCAACTTCAGGGTGATTCTACACTGATTAATGAGTCCAAATCAAGCTTCTTACATCGTGATTCATTCTGGTTTTATTAGTATCAAGAATAAATTCCCAAATCTCCAAACAGGAAACTGGAATCACTTCGGTTAAAAGTGGGATAACTTCTTCATCATAAGTCCAATGATATTGATTCAACTTCAGGATGATTCTAAACTTATTTATGAGTCCAGATCAAGTTTCTTACATCGTGATTCATTCTGGTTTTATTTGTATCAAGAAGAAATTACCAAATCTCCAAACAGGGTAAACTGGAATCACTACGGTTAAAAGTGGGATAACTTCTTCATCATAAGTCCAATGATATTGATTCAACTTCAGGGTGATTCTACACTGATTAATGAGTCCAAATCAAGCTTCTTACATCGTGATTCACCCTGGTTTTATTTGTATCAAGAAGAAATTGTCGAATCTCCAAACAGGGCAAACTGGAATCACTTCGGTTAAAAGTGAGATAACTTCTTCATCATAACTCCAATGATATTGACTCAACTTCAGGGTGATTCTACACTGATTAATGAGTCCAAATCAAGCTTCTTACATCGTGATTCATTCTGGTTTTATTAGTATCAAGAATAAATTCCCAAATCTCCAAACAGGACAAACTAGAATCACTTCGGTTAAAAGTGGGATAACTTCTTCATCATAAGTCCAATGATATTGATTCAACTTCAGGATTATTCTAAACTTATTTATGAGTCCAGATCAAGTTTCTTACATCGTGATTCATTCTGGTTTTATTTGTATCAAGAAGAAATTGCCAAATCTCCAAACAGGGTAAACTGGAATCACTACGGTTAAAAGTGGGATAACTTCTTCATCATAAGTCCAATGATATTGATTCAACTTCAGGATGATTATACACTGATTTATGAGTCCAAATCAAAATTCTTACATCGTGATTCATTCTGGTTTAATTTGTATCAAGAAGAAATTGCCGAATCTCCAAACAGGGCAAACTGGAATCACTTCGGTTAAAATTGGGATAACTTCTTCATCATAACTCCAATGATATTGATTCAACTTCAGGGTGATTCTACACTGATTAATGAGTCCAAATCAAGCTTCTTACATCGTGATTCATTCTGGTTTTATTAGTATCAAGAATAATTTCTCAAATCTCCAAACAGGGCAAACTAGAATCACTTCGGTTAAAAGTGGGATAACTTCTTCATCATAACTCCTATAATCTTGAGTCAACTTCAGGGTGATTCGACACTGATTTATGAGTCCATATCAAACTTCTTACATCGTGATTCATTCTGGTTTTATTAGTATCAAGAATAAATTCCCAAATCTCCAAACAGGACAAATTGGAATCACTTCGGTTAAAAGTGGGATAACGTCTTCATCATAAGTCCAATGATATTGATTCCACTTCAGGATGATTCTAAACTGATTTTTGAGTCCAGATCAAGTTTCTTTCATCGTGATTCATTCTGGTTTTATTTGTATAAAGAAGAAATTGCCAAATCTCCAAACAGGACAAACTGGAATCACGTCGGTTAAAAGTGGGATAACTTCTTCATCATAACTCCAATGATATTGATTCAACTTCAGGGTGATTCTAAGCTGATAAATGAGTCCAAATCAAGCTTCTTACATCGTGATTCATTCTGGTTTTATTAGTATCAAGAATAAATTCCCAAATTTCCAAACAGGGCAAACTAGAATCACTTCGGTTAAAAGTGGGATAACTTCTTCATCATAAGTCCAATGATATTGATTCAACTTCAGGATGATTTTAAACTGATTTATGAGCCCAGATAAAGTTTTTTACATCCTGATTCATTCTGGTTTTATTTGTATCAAGAAGAAATTGTCAAATCTCCAAACAGGGCAAACTGGAACCACTTCGGTTAAAAGTGGGATAACTTCTTCATCATAACTCCAATGATATTGATTCAACTTCAGGGTGATTCTACACTGATTAAAGAGTCCAAATCAAGCTTCATACGTCGTGATTCATTCTGGTTTTATTAGTATCAAGAATAAATTCCCAAATCTCCAAACAGGACAAACTGGAATCACTTCGGTTAAAAGTGGGATAATTCTTCATCATAAGTCCAATGATATTGATTTAACTTCAGGATGATTCTAAACTAATTTATGAGTCCAGATCAAGTTTCTTACATCGTGATTCACTCTGGTTTTATTTGTATCAAGAAGAAATTGCCAAATCTCCAAACAGGGTAAAATGGAATCACTACGGTTAAAAGTGGGATAACTTCTTCATCATAAGTCCAATGATATTGATTCTACTTCAGGGTGATTCTACACTTATTAATGAGTCCAAATCAAGCTTCTTACATCGTGATTCATTCTGGTTTTATTTGTATCAAGAAGAAATTGCCGAATCTCCAAACAGGGCAAACTGGAATCACTTCGGTTAAAATTGGGATAACTTCTTCATCGTAACTCCAATGATATTGATTCAACTTCAGGGTGATTCTACACTGATTAATGATTCCAAATCATTCTTCTTACATCGTGATTCATTCTGGTTTTATTAGTATCAAGAATAATTTCTCAAATCTCCAAACAGGGCAAACTGGAATCACTTCGGTTAAAAGTGGGATAACTTTTCATCATAAGTCCAATGATATTGATTCCACTTCAGGATGATTCTAAACTGATTTATGAGTCCAGATCAAGTTTCTTTCATCGTGATTCATTCTGGTTTTATTTGTATAAAGAAGAAATTACCAAATCTCCAAACATGACACACTGGAATCACTTCGGTTAAAAGTGGGATAACTTCTTCATCATAACTCCAATGATATTGATTCAACTTCAGGGTGATTCTAAACTTATTAATGAGTCCAAATCAAGCTTCTTACATCGTGATTCATTCTGGTTTTATTAGTATCAAGAATAAATTCCCAAATCTCCAAACAGGGCAAACTAGAATCACTTCAGTTAAAAGTGGGATAACTTCTTCATCATAAGTCCAATGATATTGATTCAACTTCAGGATGATTCTAAACTGATTTATGAGCCCAGATAAAGTTTCTTACATCCTGATTCATTCTGGTTTTATTTGTATCAAGAATAAATTCCCAAATCTGCAAAAAGGGCAACCTAGAATCACTTCGGTTAAAAGTGGGATAACTTCTTCATCATAAGTCCAATGATATTGATTCAACTTCAGGATGATTCTAAAATGATTTATGAGCCCAGATAAAGTTTCTTAAATCCTGATTCATTCTGGTTTTATTTGTATCAAGAAGAAATTGCCAAATCTCCAAACAGGACAAACTGGAACCACTTCGGTTAAAAGTGGGATAACTTCTTCATCATAACTCCAATGATACTGATTCAACTTCAGGGTGATTATACACTGATTAATGAGTCCAAATCAAGCTTCTTACATCGTGATTCATTCTGGTTTTATTAGTATCAAGAATAAATTCCCAAATCTCCAATCAGGACAAACTGGAATCACTTCGGTTAAAAGTGGGATAATTCTTCATCATAAGTCCAATGATATTGATTCAACTTCAGGATGATTCTAAACTTATTTATGAGTCCAGATCAAGTTTCTTACATCGTGATTCATTCTGGTTTTATTTGTATCAAGAAGAAATTACCAAATCTCCAAACAGGATAAACTGGAATCACTACGGTTAAAAGTGGGATAACTTCTTCATCATAAGTCCAATGATATTGATTCAACTTCAGGATGATTATACACTGATTTATGAGTCCAAATAAAGATTCTTATATCGTGATTCTTTCTGGTTTTATTTGTATCAAGAAGAAATTGCCGAATCTCCAAACAGGGCAAACTGGAACCACTTCGGTTAAAAGTGGGATAACTTCTTCATCATAACTCCAATGATATTGATTCAACTTCAGGGTGATTCTACACTGATTAATGAGTCCAAATCAAGCTTCATACGTCGTCATTCATTCTGGTTTTATTAGTATCAAGAATAAATTCCCAAATCTCCAAACAGGACAAACTGGAACCACTTTGGTTAAAAGTGGGATAACTTCTTCATCATAACTCCAATGATATTGATCCAACTTCAGGGTGATTCTACACTGATTAATGAGTCCAAATCAAGCTTCTTACATCGTGATTCATTCTAGTTTTATTAGTATCAAGAATAAATTCCCAAATCTCCAAACAGGACAAACTGGAATCACTTCGGTTAAAAGTGGGATAATTCTTCATCATAAGTCCAATGATATTGATTCAACTTCAGGATGATTCTAAACTTATTTATGAGTCCAGATCAAGTTTCTTATATCGTGATTCATTCTGGTTTTATTTGTATCAAGAAGAAATTATCAAATATCCAAACAGGGTAAACTGGAATCACTACGGTTAAAAGTGGGATAACTTCTTCATCATAAGTCCAATGATATTGATTCAACTTCAGGATGATTATACACTGATTTATGAGTCCAAATCAAGATTCTTACATCGTGATTCATTCTGGTTTTATTTGTATCAAGAAGAAATTGCCGAATCTCCAAACAGGGCAAACTGGAACCACTTCGGTTAAAAGTGGGATAACTTCTTCATCATAACTCCAATGATATTGATTCAACTTCAGGGTGATTCTACACTGATTAATGAGTCCAAATCAAGCTTCATACGTCGTGATTCATTCTGGTTTTATTAGTATCAAGAATAAATTCCCAAATCTCCAAACAGGGCAAACTGGAATCACTTCGGTTAAAAGTGGGATAACTTCTTCATCATAAGTCCAATGATATTGATTCAACTTCAGGATGATTCTAAACTTATTTATGAGTCCAGATCAAGTTTCTTACATCGTGATTCATTCTGGTTTTATTTGTATCAAGAAAAAATTACCAAATCTCCAAACAGGGTAAACTGGAATCACTACGGTTAAAAGTGGGATAACTTCTTCATCATAAGTCCAATGATATTGATTCAACTTCAGGATGATTATACACTGATTTATGAGTCCAAATCAAGATTCTTACATCGTGATTCATTCTGGTTTTATTTGTATCAAGAAGAAATTGCCGAATCTCCAAACAGTGCAAACTGGAACCACTTCGGTTAAAAGTAGAATAACTTCTTCATCATAACTCCAATGATATTGATTCAACTTCAGGGTGATTCTACACTTATTAATGAGTCCAAATCAAGCTTCATACGTCGTGATTCATTCTGGTTTTATTAGTATCAAGAATAAATTCCCAAATCTCCAAACAGGGCAAACTGGAATCACTTCGGTTAAAAGTGGGATAACTTCTTCATCATAAGTCCAATGATATTGATTCAACTTCAGGATGATTCTAAACTTATTTATGAGTACAGATCAAGTTTCTTACATCGTGATTCATTCTGGTTTTATTTGTATCAAGAAGAAATTGCCAAATCTCCAAACAGGGTAAACTGGAATCACTACTCAAAAGTGGGATAACTTCTTCATCATAAGTCCAATGATATTGATTCAACTTCAGGGTGATTCTACACTGATTAATGACTCCAAATCAAGCTTACATCGTGATTCATTCTGGTTTTATTAGTATCAAGAATAAATTCCCAAATCTCCAAACAGGACAAACTGGAACCACTTCGGTTAAAAGTGGGATAACTTCTTCATCATAACTCCAATGATATTGATTCAACTTCAAGGTGATTCTACACTGATTAATGAGTCCAAATCAAGCTTCTTACATCGTGATTCATTCTGGTTTTATTAGTATCAAGAATAAATTCCCAAATCTCCAAAAAGGACAAACTGGAATCACTTCGGTTAAAAGTGGGATAATTCTTCATCATATGTTCAATGATATTGATTCAACTTCAGGATGATTCTAAACTTATTTATGAGTCCAGATCAAGTTTCTTACATCGTGATTCATTCTGGTTTTATTTGTATCAAGAAGAAATTACCAAATCTCCAAACAGGGTAAACTGGAATCACTACGGTTAAAAGTGGGATAACTTCTTCATCATAAGTCCAATGATATTGATTCAACTTCAGGATGATTATACACTGATTTATGAGTCCAAATCAAGATTCTTACATCGTGATTCATTCTGGTTTTATTTGTATCAAGAAGAAATTGCCGAATCTCCAAACAGGGCAAACTGGAACCACTTCGGTTAAAAGTGGGATAACTTCTTCATCATAACTCCAATGATATTGATTCAACTTCAGGGTGATTCTACACTGATTAATGAGTCCAAATCAAGCTTCATACGTCGTGATTCATTCTGGTTTTATTAGTATCAAGAATAAATTCCCAAATCTCCAAACAGGGCAAACTGGAATCACTTCGGTTAAAAGTGGGATAACTTCTTCATCATAAGTCCAATGATATTGATTCAACTTCAGGATGATTCTAAACTTATTTATGAGTCCAGATCAAGTTTCTTACATCGTGATTCATTCTGGTTTTATTTGTATCAAGAAAAAATTACCAAATCTCCAAACAGGGTAAACTGGAATCACTACGGTTAAAAGTGGGATAACTTCTTCATCATAAGTCCAATGATATTGATTCAACTTCAGGATGATTATACACTGATTTATGAGTCCAAATCAAGATTCTTACATCGTGATTCATTCTGGTTTTATTTGTATCAAGAAGAAATTGCCGAATCTCCAAACAGTGCAAACTGGAACCACTTCGGTTAAAAGTAGAATAACTTCTTCATCATAACTCCAATGATATTGATTCAACTTCAGGGTGATTCTACACTTATTAATGAGTCCAAATCAAGCTTCATACGTCGTGATTCATTCTGGTTTTATTAGTATCAAGAATAAATTCCCAAATCTCCAAACAGGGCAAACTGGAATCACTTCGGTTAAAAGTGGGATAACTTCTTCATCATAAGTCCAATGATATTGATTCAACTTCAGGATGATTCTAAACTTATTTATGAGTACAGATCAAGTTTCTTACATCGTGATTCATTCTGGTTTTATTTGTATCAAGAAGAAATTGCCAAATCTCCAAACAGGGTAAACTGGAATCACTACTCAAAAGTGGGATAACTTCTTCATCATAAGTCCAATGATATTGATTCAACTTCAGGGTGATTCTACACTGATTAATGAGTCCAAATCAAGCTTCTTACATCGTGATTCATTCTGGTTTTATTAGTATCAAGAATAAATTCCCAAATCTCCAAACAGGACAAACTGGAATCACTTCGGTTAAAAGTGCGATAATTCTTCATCATATGTTCAATGATATTGATTCAACTTCAGGATGATTCTAATCTTATTTATGAGTCCAGATCAAGTTTCTTACATCGTGATTCATTCTGGTTTTATTTGTATCAAGAAAAAATTACCAAATCTCCAAACAGGGTAAACTGGAATCACTACGGTTAAAAGTGGGATAACTTCTTCATCATAAGTCCAATGATATTGATTCAACTTCAGGATGATTATACACTGATTTATGAGTCCAAATCAAGATTCTTACATCGTGATTCATTCTGGTTTTATTTGTATCAAGAAGAAATTGCCGAATCTCCAAACAGGGCAAACTGGAACCACTTCGGTTAAAAGTGGGATAACTTCTTCATCATAACTCCAATGATATTGATTCAACTTCAGGGTGATTCTACACTGATTAATGAGTCCAAATCAAGCTTCATACGTCGTGATTCATTCTGGTTTTATTAGTATCAAGAATAAATTCCCTAATCTCCAAACAGGACAAACTGGAACCACTTCGGTTAAAAGTGGGATAACTTCTTCATCATAACTCCAATGATATTGATTCAACTTCAGGGTGATTCTACACTGATTAATGAGTCCAAATCAAGCTTCTTACATCATGATTCATTCTGGTTTTATTAGTATCAAGAATAAATTCCCAAATCTCCAAACAGGACAAACTGGAATCACTTCGGTTAAAAGTGGGATAATTCTTCATCATATGTTCAATGATATTGATTCAACTTCAGGATGATTCTAAACTTATTTATGAGTCCAGATCAAGTTTCTTACATCGTGATTCATTCTGGTTTTATTTGTATCAAGAAGAAATTACCAAATCTCCAAACAGGGTAAACTTGAATCACTACGGTTAAAAGTGGGATAACTTCTTCATCATAAGTTCAATGATATTGATTCAACTTCAGGATGATTATACACTGATTTATGAGTCCAAATCAAGATTCTTACATCGTGATTCATTCTGGTTTTATTTGTATCAAGAAGAAATTGCCGAATCTCCAAACAGTGCAAACTGGAACCACTTCGGTTAAAAGTAGAATAACTTCTTCATCATAACTCCAATGATATTGATTCAACTTCAGGGTGATTCTACACTGATTAATGAGTCCAAATCAAGCTTCATACGTCGTGATTCATTCTGGTTTTATTAGTATCAAGAATAAATTCCCAAATCTCCAAACAGGGCAAACTGGAATCATTTCGGTTAAAAGTGGGATAACTTCTTCATCATAAGTCCAATGATATTGATTCAACTTCAGGATGATTCTAAGCTTATTTATGAGTACAGATCAAGTTTCTTACATCGTGATTCATTCTGGTTTTATTTGTATCAAGAAGAAATTGCCAAATCTCCAAACAGGGTAAACTGGAATCACTACTCAAAAGTGGGATAACTTCTTCATCATAAGTCCAATGATATTGATTCAACTTCAGGGTGATTCTACACTGATTAATGACTCCAAATCAAGCTTACATCGTGATTCATTCTGGTTTTATTAGTATCAAGAATAAATTCCCAAATCTCCAAACATGACAAACTGGATTCACTTCGGTTAAAAGTGGGATAACTTCTTCATCATAAGTCCAATGATATTGATTCAACTTCAGGATGATTCTAAACTGATTTATGAGTCCAGATCAAGTTTCTTACATTGTGATTCATTCTGGTTTTATTTGTATTAAGAAGAAATTGCCAAATCTCCAAACATGGTAAACTGGAATCACTACGGTTAAAAGTGGGATAACTTCTTCATCATAAGTTCAATGATATTGATTCAACTTCAGGATGATTATACACTGATTTATGAGTCCAAATCAAGATTCTTACATCGTGATTCATTCTGGTTTTATTTGTATCAAGAAGAAATTGCCGAATCTCCAAACAGTGCAAACTGGAACCACTTCGGTTAAAAGTAGAATAACTTCTTCATCATAACTCCAATGATATTGATTCAACTTCAGGGTGATTCTACACTGATTAATGAGTCCAAATCAAGCTTCATACGTCGTGATTCATTCTGGTTTTATTAGTATCAAGAATAAATTCCCAAATCTCCAAACAGGGCAAACTGGAATCACTTCGGTTAAAAGTGGGATAACTTCTTCATCATAAGTCCAATGATATTGATTCAACTTCAGGATGATTCTAAACTTATTTATGAGTACAGATCAAGTTTCTTACATCGTGATTCATTCTGGTTTTATTTGTATCAAGAAGAAATTGCCAAATCTCCAAACAGGGTAAACTGGAATCACTACTCAAAAGTGGGATAACTTCTTCATCATAAGTCCAATGATATTGATTCAACTTCAGGGTGATTCTACACTGATTAATGACTCCAAATCAAGCTTACATCGTGATTCATTCTGGTTTTATTAGTATCAAGAATAAATTCCCAAATCTCCAAACAGGACAAACTGGAACCACTTCGGTTAAAAGTGGGATAACTTCTTCATCATAACTCCAATGATATTGATTCAACTTCAAGGTGATTCTACACTGATTAATGAGTCCAAATCAAGCTTCTTACATCGTGAGTCATTCTGGTTTTATTAGTATCAAGAATAAATTCCCAAATCTCCAAAAAGGACAAACTGGAATCACTTCGGTTAAAAGTGGGATAATTCTTCATCATATGTTCAATGATATTGATTCAACTTCAGGATGATTCTAAACTTATTTATGAGTCCAGATCAAGTTTCTTACATCATGATTCATTCTGGTTTTATTTGTATCAAGAAAAAATTACCAAATCTCCAAACAGGGTAAACTGGAATCACTACGGTTAAAAGTGGGATAACTTCTTCATCATAAGTCCAATGATATTGATTCAACTTCAGGATGATTATACACTGATTTATGAGTCCAAATCAAGATTCTTACATCGTGATTCATTCTGGTTTTATTTGTATCAAGAAGAAATTGCCGAATCTCCAAACAGGGCAAACTGGAACCACTTCGGTTAAAAGTGGGATAACTTCTTCATCATAACTCCAATGATATTGATTCAACTTCAGGGTGATTCTACACTGATTAATGAGTCCAAATCAAGCTTCATACGTCGTCATTCATTCTGGTTTTATTAGTATCAAGAATAAATTCCCAAATCTCCAAACAGGACAAACTGGAACCACTTCGGTTAAAAGTGGGATAACTTCTTCATCATAACTCCAATGATATTGATTCAACTTCAGGGTGATTCTACACTGATTAATGAGTCCAAATCAAGCTTCTTACATCATGATTCATTCTGGTTTTATTAGTATCAAGAATAAATTCCCAAATCTCCAAACAGGACAAACTGGAATCACTTCGGTTAAAAGTGGGATAATTCTTCATCAAATGTTCAATGATATTGATTCAACTTCAGGATGATTCTAAACTTATTTATGAGTCCAGATCAAGTTTCTTACATCGTGATTCATTCTGGTTTTATTTGTATCAAGAAGAAATTACCAAATCTCCAAACAGGGTAAACTGGAATCACTACGGTTAAAAGTGGGATAACTTCTTCATCATAAGTTCAATGATATTGATTCAACTTCAGGATGATTATACACTGATTTATGAGTCCAAATCAAGATTCTTACATCGTGATTCATTCTGGTTTTATTTGTATCAAGAAGAAATTGCTGAATCTCCAAACAGTGCAAACTGGAACCACTTCGGTTAAAAGTAGAATAACTTCTTCATCATAACTCCAATGATATTGATTCAACTTCAGGGTGATTCTACACTGATTAATGAGTCCAAATCAAGCTTCATACGTCGTGATTCATTCTGGTTTTATTAGTATCAAGAATAAATTCCCAAATCTCCAAACAGGGCAAACTGGAATCACTTCGGTTAAAAGTGGGATAACTTCTTCATCATAAGTCCAATGATATTGATTCAACTTCAGGATGATTCTAAACTTATTTATGAGTACAGATCAAGTTTCTTACATCGTGATTCATTCTGGTTTTATTTGTATCAAGAAGAAATTGTCAAATCTCCAAACAGGGTAAACTGGAATCACTACTCAAAAGTGGGATAACTTCTTCATCATAAGTCCAATGATATTGATTCAACTTCAGGGTGATTCTACACTGATTAATGACTCCAAATCAAGCTTACATCGTGATTCATTCTGGTTTTATTAGTATCAAGAATAAATTCCCAAATCTCCAAACATGACAAACTGGATTCACTTCGGTTAAAAGTGGGATAACTTCTTCATCATAAGTCCAATGATATTGATTCAACTTCAGGATGATTCTAAACTGATTTATGAGTCCAGATCAAGTTTCTTACGTTGTAATTCATTCTAATTTTATTTGTATCAAGAAGAAATTTCCAAATCTCCAAACATGGTAAACTGGAATCACTACGGTTAAAAGTGGGATAACTTCTTCATCATAAGTCCAATGATATTGATTCCACTTCAGGATGATTCTAAACTGATTTATGAGTCGAGATCAAGTTTCTTTCATCGTGATTCATTCTGGTTTTATTTGTATAAAGAAGAAATTGCCAAATCTCCAAACAGGACAAACTGGAATCACTTCGGTTAAAAGTGGGTTAACTTCTTCATCATAACTCCAATGATATTGATTCAACTTCAGGGTGATTCTAAACTGATTAATGAGTCCAAATCAAGCTTCTTACATCGTGATTCATTCAGGTTTTATTAGTATCAAGAATAAATTCTCAAATCTGCAAACAGGGCAACCTAGAATCACTTCGGTTAAAAGTGGGATAACTTCTTCATCATAATTCCAATGATATTGATTCAACTTCAGGATGATTCTAAACTGATTTATGAGCCCAGATAAAGTTTCTTAAATCCTGATTCATTCTGGTTTTATTTGTATCAAGAAAAAATTGTCAAATCTCCAAACAGGACAAACTGGAACCACTTCGGTTAAAAGTGGGATAACTTCTTCATCATAACTCCAATGATATTGATTCAACTTCAGGGTAATTCTACACTGATTAATGAGTCCAAATCAAGCTTCTTACATCGTGATTCATTCTGGTTTTATTAGTATCAAGAATAAATTCCCAAATCTCCAAACAGGATCACTTCAATTAAAAGTGGGATAATTCTTCATCATAAGTCCAATGATATTGATTCAACTTCAGGATGATTCTAAACTTATTTATGAGTCCAGATCAAGTTTCTTACATCGTGATTCATTCTGGTTTTATTTGTATCAAGAAGAAATTGCTGATTCTCCAAACAGGGCAAACTGGAATCACTTCGGTTAAAATTGGGATAACTTCTTCATCATAACTCCAATGATTTTGATTCAACTTCAGGGTGATTCTACACTGATTAATGAGTCCAAATCAAGCTTCATACATCGTGATTCATTCTGGTTTTATTAGTATCAAGAATAAATTCCCAAATCTCCAAACAGGGCAAACTGGAATCACTTCGGTTAAAAGTGGGATAACTTCTTCATCATAAGTCCTATGATCTTGAGTCAACTTCAGGGTGATTTGACATTGATTTATGAGTCCAAATCAAGCTTCTTACATCGTGATTCATTCTGGTTTTATTAGTATCAAGAAGAAATTGCCTAATCTCCAAACATGACAAACTGGAATCATTTCGGTTAAAAGTGGGATAACTTCTTCATCATAACTCCAATGATTTTGATTCAACTTCAGGGTGATTCTACACTTATTAATGAGTCCAAATCAAGCTTCTTACATCGTGATACATTCTGATTTTATTAGTATCAAGAATAAATTCCTAAATCTCCAAACAGGACAAACTGGAATCACTTCGGTTAAAAGTGGGATAACTTCTTCATCATAAGTCCAATGATATTGATTCAACTTCAGGATGATTCTAAACTTATTTATGAGTCCAGATCATGTTTCTTACATCGTGATTCACTCTGGTTTTATTTGTATCAAGAAGAAATTGCCAAATCTCCAAACAGGGTAAAATGGAGTCACTACGGTTAAAAGTGGGATAACTTCTTCATCATAAGTCCAATGATATTGATTCAACTTCAGGGTGATTCTACACTTATTTATGAGTCCAAATCAAGCTTCTTACATCGTGATTCATTCTGGTTTTATTTGTATCAAGAAGAAATTGCCGAATCTC
This sequence comes from Moricandia moricandioides, assembly GCA_905132885.1. Lineage (NCBI taxonomy): Eukaryota > Viridiplantae > Streptophyta > Magnoliopsida > Brassicales > Brassicaceae > Moricandia > Moricandia moricandioides. The sequence continues at coordinate 16,329 of CAJHQQ010002098.1, forward strand.
CAAACAGGGCAAACTGGAATTACTTCGGTTAAAATTAGGATAACTTCTTCATCGTAACTCCAATGATATTGATTCAACTTCAGGGTGATTCTACACTGATTAATGAGTCCAAATCAAGCTTCTTACATCGTGATTCATTCTGGTTTTATTAGTATCAAGAATAATTTCTCAAATCTCCAAACAGGACAAACTGGAATCACTTCGGTTAAAAGTGGGATAACTTCTTCATCATAAGTCCAATGATATTGATTCCACTTCAGGATGATTCTAAACTGATTTATGAGTCCAGATCAAGTTTCTTTCATCGTGATTCATTCTGGTTTTATTTGTATAAAGAAGAAATTGCCAAATCTCCAAACATGACACACTGGAATCACTTCGGTTAAAAGTGGGATAACTTCTTCATCATAACTCCAATGATATTGATTCAACTTCAGGGTGATTCTAAACTGATTAATGAGTCCAAATCAAGCTTCTTACATCGTGATTCATTCTGGTTTTATTAGTATCAAGAATAAATTCCCAAATCTCCAAACAGGGCAAACTAGAATCACTTCAGTTAAAAGTGGGATAACTTCTTCATCATAAGTCCAATGATATTGATTCAACTTCAGGATGATTCTAAACTGATCTATTTGCCCAGATAAAGTTTCTTACATCCTGATTCATTCTGGTTTTATTTGTATCAAGAAGAAATTGCCAAATCTCCAAACAGGGCAAACTGGAACCACTTCGGTTAAAAGTGGGATAACTTCTTCATAATAACTCCAATGATATTGATTCAACTTCAGGGTGATTCTACACTGATTAATGAGTCCAAATCAAGTTTCTTACATCGTGATTCATTCTGGTTTTATTAGTATCAAGAATAAATTCCCAAATCTCCAAACAGGGCAAACTAGAATCACTTCGGTTAAAAGTGGGATAACTTCTTCATCATAAGTCCAATGATATTGATTCAACTTCAGGATGATTCTAAACTTATTTATTAGTACAGATCAAGTTTCTTACATCGTGATTCATTCTGGTTTTATTTGTATCAAGAATAATTTCTCAAATCTCCAAACAGGGCAAACTGGAATCACTTCGGTTAAAAGTGGGATAACTTCTTCATCATAAGTCGAATGATATTGATTCCACTTCAGGATGATTCTAAACTAATTTATGAGTCCAGATCATGTTTCTTACATCGTGCTTCACTCTGGTTTTATCTGTATCAAGAAGAAATTACCAAATCTCCAAACAGGGTAAACTGGAATCACTACGGTTAAAAGTGGGATAACTTCTTCATCATAAGTCCAATGATATTGATTCAACTTCAGGATGATTATACACTGATTTATGAGTCCAAATCAAGATTCTTACATCGTGATTCATTCTGGTTTTATTTGTATCAAGAAGAAATTGCCGAATCTCCAAACAGGGCAAACTGGAATCACTTCGGTTAAAATTGGGATAACTTCTTCATCATAACTCCAATGATTTTGATTCAACTTCAGGGTGATTCTACACTGATTAATGAGTCCAAATCAAGCTTCATACATCGTGATTCATTCTGGTTTTATTAGTATCAAGAATAAATTCCCAAATCTCCAAACAGGACAAACTGGAATCACTTCGGTTAAAAGTGGGATAACTTCTTCATCATAAGTCCTATGATCTTGAGTCAAATTCAGGGTGATTTGACACTGATTTATGAGTCCAAATCAAGCTTCTTACATCGTGATTCATTCTGGTTTTATTAGTATCAAGAAGGAATTGCCTAATCTCCAAACATGACAAACTGGAATCATTTCGGTTAAAAGTGGGATAACTTCTTCATCATAACTCCAATGATATTGATTCAACTTCAGGGTTATTCTACACTGATTAATGAGTCCAAATCAAGCTTCTTACATCGTGATACATTCTAATTTTATTAGTATCGAGAATAAATTCCCAAATCTCCAAACAGGACAAACTGGAATCACTTCGGTTAAAAGTGGGATAACTTCTTCATCATAACTCCAATGATATTGATTCAACTTCAGGGTGATTCTACACTGATTAATGAGTCCAAATCAAGCTTCTTACATCGTGATACATTCTAATTTTATTAGTATCAAGAATAAATTCCCAAATCTCCAAACAGGACAAACTGGAATCACTTCGGTTAAAAGTGGAATAACTTCTTCATCATAAGTCCAATGATATTGATTCAACTTCAGGATGATTCTAAACTTATTTATGAGTCCAGATCATGTTTCTTACATCGTGATTCACTCTGGTTTTATTTGTATCAAGAAGAAATTGCCAAATCTCCAAACAGGGTAAACTGGAATCACTACGGTTAAAAGTGGGATAACTTCTTCATCATAAGTCCAATGATATTGATTCAACTTCAGGGTGATTCTAAACTTATTTATGAGTCCAAATCAAGCTTCTTACATCGTGATTCATTCTGGTTTTATTAGTATCAAGAATAAATTCCCAAATCTCCAATCAGGACAAACTGGAATCACTTCGGTTAAAAGTGGGATAATTCTTCATCATAAGTCCAATGATATTGATTCAACTTCAGGATGATTCTAAACTTATTTATGAGTCCAGATCAAGTTTCTTACATCGTGATTCATTCTGGTTTTATTTGTATCAAGAAGAAATTACCAAATCTCCAAACAGGATAAACTGGAATCACTACGGTTAAAAGTGGGATAACTTCTTCATCATAAGTCCAATGATATTGATTCAACTTCAGGATGATTATACACTGATTTATGAGTCCAAATCAAGATTCTTACATCGTGATTCTTTCTGGTTTTATTTGTATCAAGAAGAAATTGCCGAATCTCCAAACAGGGAAAACTGGAACCACTTCGGTTAAAAGTGGGATAACTTCTTCATCATAACTCCAATGATATTGATTCAACTTCAGGGTGATTCTACACTGATTAATGAGTCCAAATCAAGCTTCATACGTCGTCATTCATTCTGGTTTTATTAGTATCAAGAATAAATTCCCAAATCTCCAAACAGGACAAACTGGAACCACTTTGGTTAAAAGTGGGATAACTTCTTCATCATAACTCCAATGATATTGATCCAACTTCAGGGTGATTCTACACTGATTAATGAGTCCAAATCAAGCTTCTTACATCGTGATTCATTCTGGTTTTATTAGTATCAAGAATAAATTCCCAAATCTCCAAACAGGACAAACCGGAATCACTTCGGTTAAAAGTGGGATAATTCTTCATCATAAGTCCAATGATATTGATTCAACTTCAGGATGATTCTAAACTTATTTATGAGTCCAGATCAAGTTTCTTACATCGTGATTCATTCTGGTTTTATTTGTATCAAGAAAAAATTACCAAATCTCTAAACAGGGTAAACTGGAATCACTACGGTTAAAACTGGGATAACTTCTTCATCATAAGTCCAATGATATTGATTCAACTTCAGGATGATTATACACTGATTTATGAGTCTAAATCAAGATTCTTACATCGTGATTCATTCTGGTTTTATTTGTATCAAGAAGAAATTGCCGAATCTCCAAACAGGGCAAACTGGAACCACTTCGGTTAAAAGTGGGATAACTTCTTCATCATAACTCCAATGATATTGATTCAACTTCAGGGTGATTCTACACTGATTAATGAGTCCAAATCAAGCTTCATACGTCATGATTCATTCTGGTTTTATTAGTATCAAGAATAAATTCCCAAATCTCCAAACAGGACAAACTGGAACCACTTCGGTTAAAAGTGGGATAACTTCTTCATCATAACTCCAATGATATTGATTCAACTTCAGGGTGATTCTACACTGATTAATGAGTCCAAATCAAGCTTCTTACATCGTGATTAATTCTGGTTTTATTAGTATCAAGAATAAATTCCCAAATCTCCAAACATGACAAACTGGAATCACTTCGGTTAAACGTGGGATAATTCTTCATCATATGTTCAATGATATTGATTCAACTTCAGGATGATTCTAAACTTATTTATGAGTACAGATCAAGTTTCTTACATCGTGATTCATTCTGGTTTTATTTGTATCAAGAAGAAATTACCAAATCTCCAAACAGGGTAAACTGGAATCACTACGGTTAAAAGTGGGATAACTTCTTCATCATAAGTCCAATGATATTGATTCAACTTCTGGATGATTATACACTGATTTATGAGTCCAAATCAAGATTCTTACATCGTGATTCATTCTGGTTTTATTTGTATCAAGAAAAAATTGCCGAATCTCCAAACAGTGCAAACTGGAACCACTTCGGTTAAAAGTAGAATAACTTCTTCATCATAACTCCAATGATATTGATTCAACTTCAGGGTGATTCTAAACTGATTAATGAGTCCAAATCAAGCTTCATACGTCGTGATTCATTCTGGTTTTATTAGTATCAAGAATAAATTCCCAAATCTCCAAACAGGGCAAACTGGAATCACTTCGGTTAAAAGTGGGATAACTTCTTCATCATAAGTCCAATGATATTGATTCAACTTCAGGATGATTCTAAACTTATTTATGAGTCCAGATCATGTTTCTTACATCGTGATTCACTCTGATTTTATTTGTATCAAGAAGAAATTGCCAAATCTCCAAACAGGGTAAAATGGAATCACTACGGTTAAAAGTGGGATAACTTCTTCATCATAAGTCCAATGATATTGATTCAACTTCAGGGTGATTCTACACTTATTAATGAGTCCAAATCAAGCTTCTTACATCGTGATTCATTCTGGTTTTATTTGTATCAAGAAGAAATTGCCGAATCTCCAAACAGGGCAAACTGGAATTACTTCGGTTAAAATTAGGATAACTTCTTCATCGTAACTCCAATGATATTGATTCAACTTCAGGGTGATTCTACACGGATTAATGAGTCCAAATCAAGCTTCTTACATCGTGATTCATTCTGGTTTTATTAGTATCAAGAATAAATTCCCAAATCTCCAAACAGGGGAAACTGGATACACTTCGGTTAAAAGTGGGATAACTTCTTCATCATAAGTCCAATGATATTGATTCAACTTCAGGATGATTATACACTGATTTATGAGTCCAAATCAAGATTCTTACATCGTGATTCTTTCTGGTTTTATTTGTATCAAGAAGAAATTGCCGAATCTCCAAACAGGGCAAACTGGAACCACTTCGGTTAAAAGTGGGATAACTTCTTCATCATAACTCCAATGATATTGATTCAACTTCAGGGTGATTCTACACTGATTAATGAGTCCAAATCAAGCTTCATACGTCGTCATTCATTCTGGTTTTATTAGTATCAAGAATAAATTCCCAAATCTCCAAACAGGACAAACTGGAACCACTTTGGTTAAAAGTGGGATAACTTCTTCATCATAACTCCAATGATATTGATCCAACTTCAGGGTGATTCTACACTGATTAATGATTCCAAATCAAGCTTCTTACATCGTGATTCATTCTGGTTTTATTAGTATCAAGAATAAATTCCCAAATCTCCAAACAGGACAAACTGGAATCACTTCGGTTAAAAGTGGGATAATTCTTCATCATAAGTCCAATGATATTGATTCAACTTCATGATGATTCTAAACTTATTTATGAGTCCAGATCAAGTTTCTTACATCGTGATTCATTCTGGTTTTATTTTTATCAAGAAGAAATTATCAAATCTCCAAACAGGGTAAACTGGAATCACTACGGTTAAAAGTCGGATAACTTCTTCATCATAAGTCCAATGATATTGATTCAACTTCATGATGATTATACACTGATTTATGAGTCCAAATCAAGATTCTTACATCGTGATTCATTCTGGTTTTATTTGTATCAAGAAGAAATTGCCGAATCTCCAAACAGGGTAAACTGGAACCACTTCGGTTAAAAGTGGGATAACTTCTTCATCATAACTCCAATGATATTGATTAAACTTCAGGGTGATTCTACACTGATTAATGAGTCCAAATCAAGCTTCATACGTCGTGATTCATTCTGGTTTTATTAGTATCAAGAATAAATTCCCAAATCTCCAAACAGGACAAACTGGAACCACTTCGGTTAAAAGTGGGATAACTTCTTCATCATAACTCCAATGATATTGATTCAACTTCAGGGTGATTCTACAGTGATTAATGAGTCCAAATCAAGCTTCTTACATCGTGATTCATTCTGGTTTTATTAGTATCAAGAATAAATTCCCAAATCTCCAAACAGGACAAACTGGAATCACTTCGGTTAAAAGTGGGATAATTCTTCATCATATGTTCAATTATATTGATTCAACTTCAGGATGATTCTAAACTTATTTATGAGTCCAGATCAAGTTTCTTACATCGTGATTCATTCTGGTTTTATTTGTATCAAGAAAAAATTACCAAATCTCCAAACAGGGTAAACTGGAATCACTACGGTTAAAAGTGGGATAACTTCTTCATCATAAGTCCAATGATATTGATTCAACTTCAGGATGATTATACACTGATTTATGAGTCCAAATCAAGATTCTTACATCGTGATTCATTCTGGTTTTATTTGTATCAAGAAGAAATTGCCGAATCTCCAAACAGGGCAAACTGGAACCACTTCGGTTAAAAGTGGGATAACTTCTTCATCATAACTCCAATGATATTGATTCAACTTCAGGGTGATTCTACACTGATGAATGAGTCCAAATCAAGCTTCATACGTCGTGATTCATTCTGGTTTTATTAGTATCAAGAATAAATTCCCAAATCTCCAAACAGGACAAACTGGAACCACTTCGGTTAAAAGTGGGATAACTTCTTCATCATAACTCCAATGATATTGATTCAACTTCAGGGTGATTCTACACTGATTAATGAGTCCAAATCAAGCTTCTTACATCGTGATTCATTCTGGTTTTATTAGTATCAAGAATAAATTCCCAAATCTCCAAACAGGACAAACTGGAATCACTTCGGTTAAACGTGGGATAATTCTTCATCATATGTTCAATGATATTGATTCAACTTCAGGATGATTCTAAACTTATTTATGAGTACAGATCAAGTTTCTTACATCGTGATTCATTCTGGTTTTATTTGTATCAAGAAGAAATTACCAAATCTCCAAACAGGGTAAACTGGAATCACTACGGTTAAAAGTGGGATAACTTCTTCATCATAAGTCCAATGATATTGATTCAACTTCAGGATGATTATACACTGATTTATGAGTCCAAATCAAGATTCTTACATCGTGATTCATTCTGGTTTTATTTGTATCAAGAAAAAATTGCCGAATCTCCAAACAGTGCAAACTGGAACCACTTCGGTTAAAAGTAGAATAACTTCTTCATCATAACACTAATGATATTGATTCAACTTCAGGGTGATTCTACACTGATTAATGAGTCCAAATCAAGCTTCATACGTCGTGATTCATTCTGGTTTTATTAGTATCAAGAATAAATTCCCAAATCTCCAAACAGGGCAAACTGGAATCACTTCGGTTAAAAGTGGGATAACTTCTTCATCATAAGTCCAATGATATTGATTCAACTTCAGGATGATTCTAAACTTATTTATGAGTCCAGATCATGTTTCTTACATCGTGATTCACTCTGATTTTATTTGTATCAAGAAGAAATTGCCAAATCTCCAAACAGGGTAAAATGGAATCACTACGGTTAAAAGTGGGATAACTTCTTCATCATAAGTCCAATGATATTGATTCAACTTCAGGGTGATTCTACACTTATTAATGAGTCCAAATCAAGCTTCTTACATCGTGATTCATTCTGGTTTTATTTGTATCAAGAAGAAATTGCCGAATCTCCAAACAGGGCAAACTGGAATTACTTCGGTTAAAATTAGGATAACTTCTTCATCGTAACTCCAATGATATTGATTCAACTTCAGGGTGATTCTACACTGATTAATGAGTCCAAATCAAGCTTCTTACATCGTGATTCATTCTGGTTTTATTAGTATCAAGAATAAATTCCCAAATCTGCAAACAGGGCAACCTAGAATCACTTCGGTTAAAAGTGGGATAACTTCTTCATCATAAGTCCAATGATATTGATTCAACTTCAGGATGATTGTAAACTGATTTATGAGCCCAGATAAAGTTTCTTAAATCCTGATTCATTCTGGTTTTATTTGTATCAAGAAGAAATTGTCAAATCTCCAAACAGGACAAACTGGAACCACTTCGGTTAAAAGTGGGATAACTTCTTCATCATAACTCCAATGATATTGATTCAACTTCAGGGTGATTCTACACTGATTAATGAGTCCAAATCAAGCTTCTTACATCGTGATTCATTCTGGTTTTATTAGTATCAAGAATAAATTCCCAAATCTCCAAACAGGATCACTTCGATTAAAAGTGGGATAATTCTTCATCATAAGTCCAATGATATTGGATGATTCTAAACTTATTTATGAGTCCAGATCAAGTTTCTTACATCGTGATTCATTCTGGTTTTATTTGTATCAAGAAGAAATTACCAAATCTCCAAACAGGGTAAACTGGAATCACTACGGTTAAAAGTGGGATAACTTCTTCATCATAAGTCCAATGATATTGATTCAACTTCAGGATGATTATACACTGATTTATGAGTCCAAATCAAGATTCTTACATCGTGATTCATTCTGGTTTTATTTGTATCAAGAAGAAATTGCTGAATCTCCAAACAGGGCAAACTGGAATCACTTCGGTTAAAATTGGGATAACTTCTTCATCATAACTCCAATGATTTTGATTCAACTTCAGGGTGATTCTACACTGATTAATGAGTCCAAATCAACCTTCATACATCGTGATTCATTCTGGTTTTATTAGTATCAAGAATAAATTCCCAAATCTCCAAACAGGACAAACTAGAATCACTTCGGTTAAAAGTGGGATAACTTCTTCATCATAAGTCCTATGATCTTGAGTCAACTTCAGGGTGATTTGACATTGATTTATGAGTCCAAATCAAGCTTCTTACATAGTGATTCATTCTGGTTTTATTAGTATCAAGAAGAAATTGCCTAATCTCCAAACATGACAAACTGGAATCATTTCGGTTAAAAGTGGGATAACTTCTTCATCATAACTCCAACGATATTGATTCAACTTCAGGGTGTTTCTACACTGATTAATGAGTCCAAATCAAGCTTCTTACATCGTGATACATTCTGATTTTATTAGTATCAAGAATAAATTCCCAAATCTCCAAACAGGACAAACTGGAATCACTTCGGTTAAAAGTGGGATAACTTCTTCATCATAAGTCCAATGATATTGATTCAACTTCAGGATGATTCTAAACTTATTTATGAGTCCAGATCATGTTGCTTACATCGTGATTCACTCTGATTTTATTTGTATCAAGAAGAAATTGCCAAATCTCCAAACAGGGTAAAATGGAATCACTACGGTTAAAAGTGGGATAACTTCTTCATCATAAGTCCAATGATATTGATTCAACTTCAGGGTGATTCTACACTTATTAATGAGTCCAAATCAAGCTTCTTACATCGTGATTCATTCTGGTTTTATTTGTATCAAGAAGAAATTGCCGAATCTCCAAACAGGGCAAACTGGAATTACTTCGGTTAAAATTAGGATAACTTCTTCATCGTAACTCCAATGATATTGATTCAACTTCAGGGTGATTCTACACTGATTAATGAGTCCAAATCAAGCTTCTTACATCGTGATTCATTCTGGTTTTATTAGTATCAAGAATAATTTCTCAAATCTCCAAACAGGGCAAACTGGAATCACTTCGGTTAAAAGTGGGATAACTTCTTCATCATAAGTCCAATGATATTGATTCCACTTCAGGATGATTCTAAACTGATTTATGAGTCCAGATCAAGTTTTTTTCATCGTGATTCATTCTGGTTTTATTTGTATAAAGAAGAAATTGCCAAATCTCCAAACATGACACACTGGAATCACTGCGGTTAAAAGTGGGATAACTTCTTCATCATAACTCCAATGATATTGATTCAACTTCAGGGTGATTGTAACTGATTAATGAGTCCAAATCAAGCTTCTTACATCGTGATTCATTCTGGTTTTATTAGTATCAAGAATAAATTCCCAAATCTCCAAACAGGGCAAACTAGAATCACTTCAGTTAAAAGTGGGATAACTTCTTCATCATAAGTCCAATGATATTGATTCAACTTCAGGATGATTCTAAACTGATTTATTTGCCCAGATAAAGTTTCTTACATCCTGATTCATTCTGGTTTTATTTGTATCAAGAAGAAATTGCCAAATCTCCAAACAGGGCAAACTGGAACCACTTCGGTTAAAAGTGGGATAACTTCTTCATAATAACTCCAATGATATTGATTCAACTTCAGGGTGATTCTACACTGATTAATGAGTCCAAATCAAGTTTCTTACATCGTGATTCATTCTGGTTTTATTAGTATCAAGAATAAATTCCCAAATCTCCAAACAGGGCAAACTAGAATCACTTCGGTTAAAAGTGGGATAACTTCTTCATCATAAGTCCAATGATATTGATTCAACTTCAGGATGATTCTAAACTTATTTATGAGTACAGATCAAGTTTCTTACATCGTGATTCATTCTGGTTTTATTTGTATCAAGAATAATTTCTCAAATCTCCAAACAGGGCAAACTAGAATCACTTCGGTTAAAAGTGGGATAACTTCTTCATCATAAGTCCAATGATATTGATTCCACTTCAGGATGATTCTAAACTAATTTATGAGTCCAGATCATGTTTCTTACATCGTGCTTCACTCTGGTTTTATCTGTATCAAGAAGAAATTACCAAATCTCCAAACATGGTAAACTGGAATCACTATGGTTAAAAGTGGGATAACTTCTTCATCATAAGTCCAATGATATTGATTCAACTTCAGGATGATTATACACTGATTTATGAGTCCAAATCAAGATTCTTACATCGTGATTCATTCTGGTTTTATTTGTATCAAGAAGAAATTGCCGAATCTCCAAACAGGGCAAACTGGAATCACTTCGGTTAAAATTGGGATAACTTCTTCATCATAACTCCAATGATTTTGATTCAACTTCAGGGTGATTCTACACTGATTAATGAGTCCAAATCAAGCTTCATACATCGTGATTCATTCTGGTTTTATTAGTATCAAGAATAAATTCCCAAATCTCCAAACAGGACAAACTGGAATCACTTCGGTTAAAAGTGGGATAACTTCTTCATCATAAGTCCTATGATATTGAGTCAAATTCAGGGTGATTTGACACTGATTTATGAGTCCAAATCAAGCTTCTTACATCGTGATTCATTCTGGTTTTATTAGTATCAAGAAGGAATTGCCTAATCTCCAAACATGACAAACTGGAATCATTTCGGTTAAAAGTGGGATAACTTCTTCATCATAACTCCAATGATATTGATTCAACTTCAGGGTGATTCTACACTGATTAATGAGTCCAAATCAAGCTTCTTACATCGTGATACATTCTAATTTTATTAGTATCAAGAATAAATTCCCAAATCTCCAAACAGGACAAACTGGAATCACTTCGGTTAAAAGTGGGATAACTTCTTCATCATAAGTCCAATGATATTGATTCAACTTCAGGATGATTCTAAACTTATTTATGAGTCCAGATCATGTTTCTTACATCGTGATTCACTCTGGTTTTATTTGTATCAAGAAGAAATTGCCAAATCTCCAAACAGGGTAAACTGGAATCACTACGGTTAAAAGTGGGATAACTTCTTCATCATAAGTCCAGTGATATTGATTCAACTTCAGGGTGATTCTACACTTATTAATAAGTCCAAATCAAGATTCTTACATCATGATTCATTCTGGTTTTATTTGTATCAAGAAGAAATTGCTGAATCTCCAAACAGGGCAAACTGGAATTACTTCGGTTAAAATTGGGATAACTTCTTCATCGTAACTCCAATGATATTGATTCAACTTCAGGGTGATTCTACACTGATTAATGAGTCCAAATCAAGCTTCTTACATCGTGATTCATTCTGGTTTTATTAGTATCAAGAATAAATTCCCAAATCTCCAAACAGGACAAACTGGAATCACTTCGGTTAAAAGTGGGATAATTCTTCATCATATGTTCAATGATATTGATTCAACTTCAGGATGATTCTAAACTTATTTATGAGTCCAGATCAAGTTTCTTGCATCGTGATTCTGATGTGATCATGGAAAACACCAAAGAATGGAAGCATGAACCTGAAGAGCTTGAGGATGCAACATTTAAGAGTGCATTTGATGTGATCATGGACCGGGTCACTAAGGAGAACAAGGAGAGTCTAGATGAGCCACATGAAGCCACATTGCACCAACAACTTGGTGATGATGATCTAGCCATTCCTGAAGGTCCCATGACTCGTTCCAGAGTCAAGAAGCTTAAGGAGAATGTTGTTGGATTACTCACTTCACATCCACAACAAGAAAGTCTTGGACAAGGTCTGATCCGAGATGTCTTGATCACCATTCAAGCCATCACTACATCAAACTGAGTTAGTGTCTAGGCAAGACATGGGGTGCGTGCTCTTTTCCTTGCTTTTGGTTTTGTCCCACGAGGTTTTCCAGGAGGAAGGTTTTTAACGAGGCCACAACTTGTCTACACATCACCTAAGTCCTATCTCGGTCCAAGACTCAAAGAAGTTACATTTTTATTTCATTTTAAGCTTAAGTTAAATTTAGACTATGGTTTCCTTTCTTTCCTTTTCTTGCTTAATGTCGAAACCCTAGAGGATTTGTCTCTGGTTTCTTATTTAAAGGGTTCTCTACACCCTCTTGTAATCATCCAACTTTTCAATAACAAGTATCATTCATTCTTGACGGCTCTCTCTCTCTAGAAGGTGCCGAGTTCTGGTGTGTAGTATCCAGAGACCTAAGGGTGTTTAGTTTGGTGTGTCATATCCAAATCATTCATCTAGGAGTATCAAGAGATCATTCATCCCTCTTGTGTCACCATTCAATCCACACGCCTTGAAGAACTTGAGTCTCTGATTCGTTCTTGCAAGGATCTATCCATTCTCATCAACCAAAGAGCATCCTAGGGACGCATCAAGTGGTATCAGAGCAACTTTGGTTGGGAAGTACTCGCTATCCTCTCTTGTTTTCTTTTGTTGTTTCATCCGTGTTTAATCTTTATCTTTTTGAATAAGCAGTAGAACTCATCTAACTAGGGCTGCTCGTGACTGCATAAGAGTTTAGACAAGGATTATAGGACTTTCCTTTTTTTGGTTTTTTCGGAAACCCTAGAGAGATAAAAACCCTAGCCGCATGCACCCTCTTGTCGATCACTTTGTGCATTAGTCTAGCTTGTTTATCACCTTGAACACGAGCCTAATAAGATTGTTAGGGTGCTAGAAAACCTTAGAAGAGATTAGAAAAAGTTTATGAGCTTTTCCTTTTTGCTTGAATCCTTTTTCCTTTTCTAGCCGATTTCTCCTTTTTTGTTTTGTCTTGCAAGACAAGCTTGTTTTCTTTTCCTTTTTGCTGGTTTTCTTTTTCCTTTTTGCTTGTCTTGTTCCCTAGAAATCTTTTACTGGTTATTTTGTTTACCTTTGTGCAGGAAGCATGGTCTCCGAGTCTGAAGAAGAAGCTTAACTCGTCAGCTTCTCATGGAGGCTATGTCGGCTCAACTCAACCAAAACATGGTGGCAACCCTGACCGAGATGATGAGGACCAACCTCAATGACATCAGGAGAGAGCTTAGAGAAGACATTAGGAGAGCTACTAGTCAAGTACCAAACCGAGAGACTAGGAGAGAAAGAGAGAGGAGAGAGGAGAGACCTCATGCAACTCGCCAAGAGCATGATGGTTATGAGGAGACTGACAATGAGTATGAGCACCTCAATTCATCCTCAAGAAGACATAGGCGTGTCCAAAAGAGAAGGATGAACCAGGGAGATGAGCTTGCTTGTTGGAAGATCAAGATACCCCCATTCCATGGCAAGGCTGATCCGGATGCCTACCTTGAGTGGGAGAAGAAGATTGAAAGTCTTGATGGAAAGGAACCAATCTGTTACAGCAAGGAGAAAGAAGTCTCTAAGCCATTTAAAGAAGATAAACAATTCTGTTTATTCAGTGAAAAGGATAAGGAGGCATTGTTACAAGTAATGATGGATGTGGAGAAGCAAATCAAACGGACCAACACAACACGTCCATCCATTGAAACACAGCATCAAGAACCAGCACCAGTTGCGCCTATCCAAGAAGATCAAGACAAAGTAACCTCCCATATCTTTCATAAAGAAGAGCAGCCTGTTCAGAACGTCATGGTCCCTTTAACTCAACACATGGTAGCAGAGAAGACACCCAGGGAACCTCAGAGAGCTCGTAGAATGAATCAACTAATTGTCTTTGATCCATGTGATTTCCAAAGGACCTTCTTAGGTACTTTTCTGTTCACTCCTTTTGTTTGGTACAAGAAAAGAGAATTGGAACTATCAAGACACGACTTGGATATGAGACATCTTGTATTTGAGCCTGGAGGAGAGGTCTGGAATCAGAAGAACAAGATCAAACAGATTAAGAAGAGTTCAGCTACACCAACATTTGATTTTGTAGATTTCTCATCCTTTGAAGATAAGGGGTTGCACGTCTCAGCTCAGCAAGAGTTTCACTATGAAACCAACAGGAGAATGAACCCAATTCAGTCACGGATCCAACAAACCAGACAACGCAGAAAATGGCCTTCTGATCATCAAGATATTGCTAGTTTTACAAAACATGCCGGTTTGGATCTTTCCCAAGAGGAACTTATGTCTGATTGTGCTGGAAGGTTACAGACCTACTCGTGGAGACCTGGAGGATATTTCCACAAGATTATCACCCTTGGAGAGTGCTCTGTTCGTGCTAGAACAAGTTGGGGTCATAAGGAGTTTGAAGTTGATCAAAAAGACTTGCATCTTGACCATATCAAGATATGGAAGCCACAAGATATGCAGCAACTTCAGTACCAATGCAAAGATTATCAAAATGTAATTGGAGATGAAGAATTCACTAGAGTCAATGGTGAAGTGATTACTGGAGCAGGAGAAGAACTCATGTTTTCTTCTCAAATCAAAGAGAAACCACCAGAGGAACTTAGTCTACAACAATCTCCAAAGAAACCAACCCGGGGTAACTATCTAAACTCAAAGAAAAACATGAAGCCTGATTTGCTTGCTGTGGTACAGGTCAAAATGTTTTGAGATCTACCATTTTCGAAAAGAGAATATTAAGATGAAGAACCAAAGGGAAGCGATATATATGAAGTATTGAGATGAAGAACCAAAGAGATATAAAAGAGACAATGAGAAGAAGTTCTCTGGATACTTGAGGTGGAAGTTAGTCTGCACAGTCTTGCTCTACAAGCTATCTACCATGACCTAACTTGCCTTGGGAGGCAAGATAAGGTTAGGTTTCGTGTACTCTGACCAGAAGAGGGCAAGGAGACCTTTGGAGCTTTGTTTGATCAGTTTGAATTCAAATGGAGAGAGTCACATGTCTCTCTTAAGGAATAGAGCTGTTCATGACCTGTCACTATCCATGTGGTCCAAAGTCCTTATTTTATTGTTTCCTTTTGTTTCTTGTATGTCTATATAATGTAACATCTCAGAATGAATGCAAGCAAGGAGAATAATCTCCCTTCTCTCTCTAATCTCTCATTTTCGTCACTCTCTCTCCTCTCTCTCTCAATACTGTCCAGAATCAAACTCTCTTGTTCTTACTATGTTCTTCATTGTTCTTCAACACAAATCTCACTAAAATCAATCATTCTCTTCTATTCTCCTCATATTATCACATTTCTAACATGGTATCAGAGCTCTAAGCTCTTGAGATCTCTATTTCTTACTTAATTTCCGCAAATACAAACTCTGTTTTTACTCTGTTTTTTTCTTTACTCTGTTTCTCTCTCTGTTTTCTCTACTCTGTTTTCACTCTGTTGTTTTTGAAAATTTCATTCTCTACTACTTTCATAAACTCTGGTTTAATCTGAGCTCCTAAACTCATTCTCTATTACTGTGTTTTTCAAATTTCTGGATTCTTTATCTTTATCCATTGGTCCATAGCTTTGTCCAGTGGATAATTGAAAACCAGACATGGAATTGAAGTCAAGAAGTCTTATTCCAGTAAACCTTGATGGTTCTAACTATCTGCTGTGGTCAAGAGTGGCCAGAGTCACCTTGGGGAGTCATGGACTTTGGGACAGCCATATCATAAGGGCTGAAGCTTCAAAGAGGATGGCTCAAGAAGATAACCATGCATGTGGCCTGAAGAATGAAGAAAAGTGGGTTCAAGAGGACCAGCAAGCACTTGAGATCATTCACAACTCTCTTTCAGAATCTATCTTGGAAGCTTATTCATATTGTGAAACTGCCAAGAGCCTATGGGAGAGTCTTAAAATTGTTTATGGGAATCTCTCTAACCTGAGCCGAGTATTTGAAGTCAAGAGGATCATCAACAACTTGAGCCAGGAAGAAGTAGAGTTTAACCAGTACTTTGGCAAGTTCAGAAGCTTATGGGCAGAGATGGATGTGCTTAGACCTTTCTCAGTGGATCCAGATATCATAAGGGAAAGATATGAACAAGACAAGGTCTTTAGTCTTCTCCTGAATCTAAATCCATCCTACAACCAGTTGATCAAGCATATTCTGAGAGAAGACAAGCTTCCTAACCTTGACAGCGTGTGTGCTCTAGTTCAAAGAGAACAAATGTCTCAAACTCTCTTTACAAGGGAACAGAAACCAGCTTTCAAGGAAAAGCACAGGATGGTGTTGCTACCTGGATACAAGAAGACCAAGAAAAGACATGTCAGGAAGAACATTAAACCAAGCTGGTTTGATTTCAGGTCTGGTGGAATGAAACTCAAAGTTGAAATGGATGATCAACCAGGTCTTAAGGGCGCATCTATGTACTCAGCATTCACCAGTGATTCTAATGAAGGAGAAAATTGGAGCAAGGCTGTGATCAATGATGGTCCCATCAGAATGAGTGATATAGAGCCACTGATCAAAGCAGCCAAAGCCATTATCTCCTCAAAGAAGTCTGGTACACATCCCCTTATCTCTAAGCCAATCATAATAGATTCAGGAGCTAGTCATCATATGATTAGTGATAGGAATCTCATTAGTGATATTAGGCCTGCCTTAGGGAATGTTACAATAGCAAATGGAGATAAGGTGAAGATAGAAGGAATAGGGAACCTTAAGTTGTTTGATAGAGAATCCACTGCCTTCTATATGCCTGGCTTTGCTTCTAACTTACTCTCAGTGAAAAAGGCCACGGTTGACCTGAATTGTCAGGTGGTTTTTAAGCCTAATGATGTTGAGTTTCAGGACCTTAAGACAGGGAAGGTGATTGGAGAAGGCAACAGCAAGGATGGTTTATACCATCTCCAAAAGACTAAGCTTTCTTACTCTTCTCCTTCTACTCCTTTATGCATGACCAGTACAAATCTATGTGATAGCACTACTTGGCATGCTAGACTAGGTCACCCACACTCACGAGCATTAGGACTCATGATGCCTGATATGTCATTTAGTCATTTGGAATGTGAAGCATGCATCTTAGGAAAGCATTGCAAATCTGTGTTTCCAACATCAGTAACTATCTATGAGAAATGTTTTGACTTAGTTCATTCTGATGTTTGGACCTCTCCATGTCTGTCTAGGGATAATCACAAGTATTTTGTCACCTTTATAGATGAAAAATCTAAATATACTTGGATTACATTGCTTCCTTCTAAGGATCGTGTGTTAGATGCTTTTATGAACTTTCAATCTTATGTCACTAACCACTTTAAGGCTAATGTGAAGGTATTAAGGTCAGACAATGGAGGAGAGTATACAAGTCATGCATTCAAGAATCATTTGGCAAAACATGGAATAGTCCACCAAACAAGCTGTCCTTATACTCCTCAGCAAAATGGAGTGGCTGAGAGAAAGAATAGGCATCTCATGGAGGTGGCTAGATCAATGATGTTCCATGCCAATGTTCCTAAAAGATTTTGGAGTGATGCTGTGGTCACAGCATGCTATCTCATCAACCGGATCCCTACCAAGGTGCTCAAGGATGTCTCTCCTTATGAAGTGTTGAACAAAACCAGACCATCTATTCATCACCTCAGAGTGTTTGGATGCACCTGCTTTGTGTTGATACCAGGAGAACAAAGAAACAAGCTAGAAGCAAAGAGCATGAAGTGTATGTTCATTGGATACTCATCTACACAGAAAGGATACAAGTGCTACAATCCTGAAACAAGAAGAGTTCTTGTATCCAGAGATGTGAAATTTATGGAAGGAAAAGGTTTCTATGCTGAGAAGAATTGGGATGAGCTCAAAGATCTATCTCAGGCATCTGACAAGGCTAATAACCTGAGGATTATCATGGAGGGTCTGGGAATCAGTTTATCCAAGGAAAATGAGGCCACCAGAGAAGCTACACCTTCTCAAGAAACTGAACAAGAAGCTGAAGAAGTCACTCATCCTGATCCTGAAGGGGGCAATGAACAAGAACCAGAAGTTCATGATCAGGATGGTGTTGAAGAGCAAGAAATTGAAACTGCTCAGGTTCATGAGGGAGAGCAGGAAGTGGAAGAGGACAACCAGGTTCAGCCTCTAAGAAGGAGTACTAGGATCAAGAAACCGGCATCAAACTGGATCAACACAAGAGTTTACTTCAATGCTGAAGCAGTGGCTCATCCAATAAGTGCATTGTGCTCTTTTGCACAAGTCCCACCTGAGCATCGAGCCTTCACTGTTGGTTTAGATGAAGCATATGTACCAAAATCATATGCAGAAGCAATGGAGCTTGAAGAGTGGAGAAAATCAGTTGGGGATGAGATCAATGCCATGATTATCAATGATACTTGGTATGAAAGTGAACTCCCAAAGGGAAAGAAAGCTGTGTCAAGCAAGTGGGTGTTCACTATCAAGTTTCTACCAAATGGCAAGGTGGAGAGGTGCAAAACAAGACTAGTTGCAAGAGGTTTCACTCAGACTTATGGAGAGGATTATATTGATACATTTGCACCAGTAGCCAAGCTGCATACAATTCGGATCATCTTATCACTCGCAACAAATTTGGAATGGGAATTGTGGCAAATGGATGTCAAGAATGCTTTCCTTCAAGGAGAGTTGGAAGATGAAGTCTATATGCACCCACCTCCTGGTTTAGAGAAGCTGGTCAAACCCGGAAATGTCCTAAGACTCAAGAAAGCAATCTATGGACTGAAGCAATCTCCAAGAGCATGGTACCACAAACTGAGTACTACACTGAATGGAAGAGGCTTCAAGAAATCAGAAGCTGATCACACCTTGTTTACTCTCCCTGGTCCAAGAGGGATTGTAGTCATCTTGATCTATGTAGATGATATAATCATCACAGGCAGTGACAAAGAAGGCATCAAAGAAACCAAGGTATTCCTAAAGTCTGTTTTTGATATTAAAGATTTAGGTGAACTCAAGTACTTCCTTGGGATTGAAGTATGTCGCTCTAAAGAGGGGCTCTTCTTGTCCCAAAGGAAGTACACACTTGATCTTTTAACTGAGGCAGGAAACCTTGGAGGAAGACCAGCCAAAACACCTCTGGAAGAAGGCTACAAAGTACTTAGAGAGGGGGAGTTTGAGGACAAACCATATGAGGATGTGAAGCAGTATAGGAGAATGGTTGGGAAACTCATTTATCTAACCATTACAAGGCCAGACATTTGCTTTGCAGTGAACCAAGTCAGTCAACACATGCAGACACCTAATGTTCACCATTGGAACATGGTTGAGAGGATCATGAGGTACTTAAGGAAGGCTCCTGGTCAAGGTGTATGGATGGGGTGTAATGGAAGTACAGAAATTGTGGGATATTGTGATGCTGATTGGGCAGGAGATAGGGTTGATAGGAGATCAACTACTGGTTATTGCACATTCATTGGAGGAAACTTGGTGACTTGGAAGAGCAAGAAGCAGAAGGTTGTGTCATGTTCAAGTGCTGAGGCAGAGTATAGGGCTATGAGAAAGCTCACCAATGAGTTGATATGGATCAAGGGATTGCTTGGAGACTTGGGGATCGAGACTAAATCACCAATGACAATGCATTGTGACAATCAAGCTGCTATTCACATTGCCAGCAACTCAGTCTTCCATGAAAGGACCAAACACATTGAAGTAGACTGCCACAAGGTTAGACAAGCTGTGGAGAAGCAAATCATCTTACCTTGTTACACAAGAAGTGAAGACCAGCTAGCTGACATCTTCACAAAGGCAGCAAGCACCAAAGTCTGTGAGTTCATCCACTCTAAGTTGGGACTCACAGACCTCACTTCTCACTGACTCTCCTAACATGAAGGCTTCTACTCTTTTTCCTTAGTGTGTTTTTGTCCCACTGGGTTTTGCACACTAAGGTTTTAATGAGGGAAGTTCTTCATGTTTCCAAGCTTGACCAGTCTCTATGTTCAAGCTTGAGGGGGAGTATTAAGATGAAGAACCAAAGGGAAGCAGTATATATGAAGTATTGAGATGAAGAACCAAAGAGATATAAAAGAGACAATGAGAAGAAGTTCTCTGGATACTTGAGGTGGAAGTTAGTCTGCACAGTCTTGCTCTACAAGCTATCTACCATGACCTAACTTGCCTTGGGAGGCAAGATAAGGTTAGGTTTCGTGTACTCTGACCAGAAGAGGGCAAGGAGACCTTTGGAGCTTTGTTTGATCAGTTTGAATTCAAATGGAGAGAGTCACATGTCTCTCTTAAGGAATAGAGCTGTTCATGACCTGTCACTATCCATGTGGTCCAAAGTCCTTATTTTATTGTTTCCTTTTGTTTCTTGTATGTCTATATAATGTAACATCTCAGAATGAATGCAAGCAAGGAGAATAATCTCCCTTCTCTCTCTAATCTCTCATTTTCGTCACTCTCTCTCCTCTCTCTCTCAATACTGTCCAGAATCAAACTCTCTTGTTCTTACTATGTTCTTCATTGTTCTTCAACTCAAATCTCACTACAATCAATCATTCTCTTATATTCTCCTCATATTATCACATTTCTAACAGAGAAGCTATGATAATGATCAGAGTATCAAGAATGGGTTGTTGGCTAAGTTGATGATGCAACCATCAAACCTTGGAAAACTGTCTAGCCGCCAGCCTTGACATAGGGACAGTCCGAGGGTCATATCTCAACAACCACAAGGAATTAACCATCAAACTCGACTGCCATGGAAACTTAACTCATCAGGGTCTCACATCGATTTGGAATCAAGTCCAAACCTTCTCAGATGAAAGAGTTATGGGTTCTACAAATCGGGTGATCCTGTATTGGCTATCTTTGAATTTTTCTAAGTTTAAAACATCTCAATCCTATATATGGCGACCAGGTGAGCATGCTAAGGTAAGTGATCATGTTTTCAAGAGTTCTTTTATCAATTACACAGATATGATGCACTTGTTTTTGTCAAAAGAGCCATGTGCAGATTATGATGAAGCTTGGAAGCATACAAGAAGAAAGAACAAGCATGTGGAAGACAAGCGGTTCAAGCCACCTGATTTGGATCAGGATAAGCACCAAGACGTCACTGGCTTCATCCTCATCAAAGAAGCACCACCAGATGCAGCACACAAGCCAAAACCGAGCAAAAACCAATTTGGAATAAGATTATTACTCTTTGATAAACTTTCATGTGCTAACTTGCTTTGTTTCAATATATCAGGTTTGAGTAATGAATCAGGAACTAAATGGATTAATGCCTTCTACATATCCAAACCAGTCAGCAACAATGCCTATCAAAGAGGCTTGCAAGGTAAGTGTAATCTGAATTTAAACTTCGATGTTACTGACTTGGTCCCCTCTATTGTAGGTAAAACAGATTTGAGGACAAATCTTTTTGAAGAGGGAGGGGATGATGTGATCATGGAAAGCACCAAAGAATGGAAGCATGAACCTGAAGAGCTTGAGGATGCAAAATTTAAGAGTGCATTTGATGTGATCATGGACCGGGTCACTAAGGAGAACAAGGAGAGTCTAGATGAGCCACATGAAGCCACATTGCACCAACAACTTGGTGATGATGCTCTAGCCATTCCTGAAGGTCCCATGACTCGTTCCAGAGTCAAGAAGCTTAAGGAGAATGTTGTTGGATTACTCACTTCACATCCACAACAAGAAAGTCTTGGACAAGGTCTGATCCGAGATGTCTTGATCACCATTCAAGCCATCTCTACATCAAACTGAGTTAGTGTCTAGGCAAGACATGGGGTGCGTGCTCTTTTCCTTGCTTTTGGTTTTGTCCCACGAGGTTTTCCAGGAGGAAGGTTTTTAACGAGGCCACAACTTGTCTACACATCACCTAAGTCCTATCTCGGTCCAAGACTCAAAGAAGTTACATTTTTATTTCATTTTAAGCTTAAGTTAAATTTAGACTATAGTTTCCTTTCTTTCCTTTTCTTGCTTAATGTCGAAACCCTAGAGGATTTGTCTCTGGTTTCTTAATTAAAGGGTTCTCTACACCCTCTTGTAATCATCAAACTTTTCAATAACAAGTATCATTCATTCTTGACGGCTCTCTCTCTCTAGAAGGTGCCGAGTTCTGGTGTGTAGTATCCAGAGACCTAAGGGTGTTTAGTTTGGTGTGTCATATCCAAATCATTCATCTAGGAGTATCAAGAGATCATTCATCCCTCTTGTGTCACCATTCAATCCACACGCCTTGAAGAACTTGAGTCTCTGATTCGTTCTTGCAAGGATCTATCCATTCCCATCAACCAAAGAGCATCCTAGGGACGCATCAGATTCACTCTGGTTTTATTTGTATCAAGAAGAAATTGTCAAATCTCCAAACAGGGTAAACTGGAATCACTACGGTTAAAAGTGGGATAACTTCTTCATCATAAGTCCAATGATATTGATTCAACTTCAGGATGATTATACACTGATTTATGAGTCCAAATCAAGATTCTTACATCGTGATTCATTCTGGTTTTATTTGTATCAAGAAGAAATTGCCGAATCTCCAAACAGGGCAAACTGGAATCACTTCGGTTAAAATTGGGATAACTTCTTCATCATAACTCCAATGATTTTGATTCAACTTCAGGGTGATTCTACACTGATTAATGAGTCCAAATCAAGCTTCATACATCGTGATTCATTCTGGTTTTATTAGTATCAAGAATAAATTCCCAAATCTCCAAACAGGGCAAACTGGAATCAATTCGGTTAAAAGTGGGATAACTTCTTCATCATAAGTCTTATGATCTTGAGTCAACTTCAGGGTGATTTGACACTGATTTATGAGTCCAAATCAAGCTTCTTACATCGTGATTCATTCTGGTTTTATTAGTATCAAGAAGGAATAGCCTAATCTCCAAACATGACAAACTGGAATCATTTCGGTTAAAAGTGGGATAACTCCTTCATCATAACTCCAATGATATTGATTCAACCTCAGGGTGATTCTACACTGATTAATGAGTCCAAATCAAGTTTTTTACATCGCGATACATTCTGATTTTATTAGTATCAAGAATAAATTCCCAAATCTCCAAACAGGACAAACTGGAATCACTTCGGTTAAAAGTGGGATAACTTCTTCATCATAAGTCCAATGATATTGATTCAACTTCAGGATGATTCTATACTTATTTATGAGTCCAGATCATGTTTCTTACATCGTGATTCACTCTGGTTTTATTTGTATCAAGAAGAAATTGCCAAATCTCCAAACAGGGTAAAATGGAATCACTACGGTTAAAAGTGGGATAACTTCTTCATCATAAGTCCAATGATATTGATTCAACTTCAGGGTGATTCTACACTTATTAATGAGTCCAAATCAAGCTTCTTACATCGTGATTCATTCTGGTTTTATTTGTATCAAGAAGAAATTGCCGAATCTCCAAACAGGGCAAACTGGAATTACTTCGGTTAAAATTGGGATAACTTCTTCATCGTAACTCCAATGATATTGATTCAACTTCAGGGTGATTCTACACTGATTAATGAGTCCAAATCAAGCTTCTTGCCCCGTGATTCATTCTGGTTTTATTAGTATCAAGAATAATTTCTCAAACTCCAAACATGGCAAACTGGAATCACTTCGGTTAAAAGTGGGATAACTTCTTCATCATAAGTCCAATGATATTGATTCCACTTCAGGATGATTCTAAACTGATTTATGAGTCCAGATCAAGTTTCTTTCATCGTGATTCATTCTGGTTTTATTTGTATAAATAAGAAATTGCCAAATCTCCAAACAGGACAAACTGGAATCACTTCGGTTAAAAGTGGGATAACTTCTTCATCATAACTCCAATGATATTGATTCAACTTCAGGGTGATTCTAAACTGATTAATGAGTCCAAATCAAGCTTCTTACATCGTGATTCATTCTGGTTTTATTAGTATCAAGAATAAATTCCCAAATCTCCAAACAGGACAAATTGGAATCACTTCGGTTAAAAGTGGGATAATTCTTCATCATAAGTCCAATGATATTGATTCAACTTCAGGATGATTCTAAACTTATTTATGAGTCCAGATCAAGTTTCTTACATCGTGATTCATTCTGGTTTTATTTGTATCAAGAAGAAATTGCCAAATCTCCAAACAGGGTAAACTGGAATCACTACGGTTAAAAGTGGGATAACTTCTTCATCATAAGTCCAATGATATTGATTCAACTTCAGGATGATTCTAAACTTATTTATGAGTCCAGATCATGTTACTTACATCGTGATTCACTCTGGTTTTATTTGTATCAAGAAGAAATTGCCAAATCTCCAAACAGGGTAAACTGGAATCACTACGGTTAAAAGTGGGATAACTTCTTCATCATAAATCCAATGATATTGATTCAACTTCAGGGTGATTCTACACTGATTAATGAGTCCAAATCAAGCTTCTTACATCATGATTAATTCTGGTTTTATTAGTATCAAGAATAATTTCTCAAATCTCCAAACAGGGCAAACTGGAATCACTTCGGTTAAAAGTGGGATAACTTCTTCATCATAAGTCCAATGATATTGATTCCACTTCAGGATGATTCTAAACTGATTTATGAATCCAGATCAAGTTTCTTTCATCGTGATTCATTCTGGTTTTATTTGTATAAAGAAGAAATTGTCAAATCTCCAAACAGGACAAATTGGAATCACTTCGGTTAAAAGTGGGATAACTTCTTCATCATAACTCCAATGATATTGATTCAACTTCAGGGTGATTCTAAACTGATTAATGAGTCCAAATCAAGCTTCTTACATCGTGATTCATTCTGGTTTTGTTAGTATCAAGAATAAATTCCCAAATCTCCAAACAGGACAAACTGGAATCACTTCGGTTAAAAGTGGGATAATTCTTCATCATAAGTCTAATGATATTGATTCAACTTCAGGATGATTCTAAACTTATTTATGAGTCCAGATCAAGTTTCTTACATCGTGATTCATTCTGGTTTTATTTGTATCAAGAAGAAATTGCCAAATCTCCAAACAGGGTAAACTGGAATCACTACGGTTAAAAGTGGGATGACTTCTTCATCATAAGTCCAATGATATTGATTCAACTTCAGGATGATTATACACTAATTTATGAGTCCAAATCAAGATTCTTACATCGTGATTCATTCTGGTTTTATTTGTATCAAGAAGAAATTGCCGAATCTCCAAACAGGCCAAACTGGAATCACTTCGGTTAAAATTGGGATAACTTCTTCATCATAACTCCAATGATATTGATTCAACTTCAGGGTGATTCTACACTGATTAATGAGTCCAAATCAAGCTTCTTACATCGTGATTCATTCTGGTTTTATTAGTATCAAGAATAATTTCTCAAATCTCCAAACGAGCAAACTGGAATCACTTCGGTTAAAAGTGGGATAACTTCTTCATCATAACTCCTATAATCTTGAGTCAACTTCAGGGTGATTCGACACTGATTTATGAGTCCCTATCAAACTTCTTACATCGTGATTCATTCTGGTTTTATTAGTATCAAGAATAAATTCCCAAATCTCCAAACAGGGCAAATTGGAATCACTTCGGTTAAAAGTGGGATAACTTCTTCATCATAAGTCCAATGATATTGATTCCACTTCAGGATGATTCTAAACTGATTTTTGAGTCTGTATCAAGTTTCTTTCATCGTGATTCATTCTGGTTTTATTTGTATAAAGAAGAAATTGCCAAATCTCCAAACATGACAAACTGGAATCACGTCGGTTAAAAGTGGGATAACTTCTTCATCATAACTCCAATGATATTGATTCAACTTCAGGGTGATTCTAAACTGATTAATGAGTCCAAATCAAGCTTCTTACTTCGTGATTCATTCTGGTTTTATTAGTATCAAGAATAAATTCCCAAATTTCCAAACAGGGCAAACTAGAATCACTTCGGTTAAAAGTGGGATAACTTCTTCATCATAAGTCCAATGATATTGATTCAAATTCAGGATGATTTTAAACTGATTTATGAGCCCAGATAAAGTTTTTTACATCCTGATTCATTCTGGTTTTATTTGTATCAAGAAGGAATTGCCAAATCTCCAAACAGGGCAAACTGGAACCACTTCGGTTAAAAGTGGGATAACTTCTTCATCATAACTCCAATGATATTGATTCAACTTCAGGGTGATTCTACACTGATTAATGAGTCCAAATCAAGCTTCTTACATTGTTATTCATTCTGATTTTATTAGTATCAAGAATAAATTCCCAAATCTCCAAACAGGACAAACTGGAATCACTTCGGTTAAAAGTGGGATGACTTCTTCATCATAAGTCCAATGATATTGATTCAACTTCAGGATGATTCTAAACTTATTAATGAGTCCAGATCAAGTTTCTTACATCGTGATTCATTTTGGTTTTATTTGTATCAAGAAGAAATTGCCAAATCTCCAAACAGGGTAAACTGGAATCACTACGGTTAAAAGTGGGATAACTTCTTCATCATAAGTCCAATGATATTGATTCAACTTCAGGGTGATTCTACACTGATTAATGAGTCCAAATCAAGCTTCTTACATCGTGATTCACCCTGGTTTTATTTGTATCAAGAAGAAATTGTCGAATCTCCAAACAGGGCAAACTGGAATCACTTCGGTTAAAAGTGAGATAACTTCTTCATCATAACTCCAATGATTTTGATTCAACTTCAGGGTGATTCTACACTGATTAATGATTCCAAATCAAGCTTCATACATCGTGATTCATTCTGGTTTTATTAGTATCAAGAATAAATTCCCAAATCTCCAAACAGGGCAAACTGGAATCACTTCGGTTAAAAGTGGGATAACTTCTTCATCATAAGTCCTATGATCTTGAGTCAACTTCAGGGTGATTTGACACTGATTTATGAGTACAAATCAAGCTTCTTACATCGTGATTCAT
Source organism: Moricandia moricandioides (assembly GCA_905132885.1). Classification (NCBI taxonomy): domain Eukaryota; kingdom Viridiplantae; phylum Streptophyta; class Magnoliopsida; order Brassicales; family Brassicaceae; genus Moricandia; species Moricandia moricandioides. Next base: position 43,661 of record CAJHQQ010002098.1, read on the forward strand.
TCTGGTTTTATTAGTATCAAGAAGAAATTGCCTAATCTCCAAACATGACAAACTGGAATCATTTCGGTTAAAAGTGAGATAACTTCTTCATCATAACTCCAATGATATTGATTCAACTTCAGGGTGATTCTAAACTGATTAATGAGTCCAAATCAAGCTTCTTACATCGTGATTCATTCTGATTTTATTAGTATCAAGAATAAATTCCCAAATCTCCAAACAGGACAAACTGGATTCACTTCGGTTAAAAGTGGGATAACTTCTTCATCATAGATCCAATGATATTGATTAAACTTCAGGATGATTCTAAACTTATTTATGAGTCCAGATAAAGTTTCTTACTTCGTGATTCATTCTGGTTTTATTTGTATCAAGGAGAAATTACCAAATCTCCAAACATGGTAAACTGGAATCACTTCGGTTAAAAGTGGGATAACTTCTTCATCATAAGTCCAATGATATTGATTCCACTTCAGGATGATTCTAAACTGATTTATGAGTCCAGATCAAGTTTCTTACATCGTGATTCATTCTGGTTTTATTTTTATCAAGAGGAAATTGCCAAATCTCCAAACAGGGTAAACTGGAATCACTACGGTTAAAAGTGGGATAACTTCTTCATCATAAGTCCAATGATATTGATTCAAGTTCAGGATGATTCTACACTTATTTATGAGTCCAAATCATGCTTCTTACATCGTGATTCATTCTGGTTTTATTTGTATCAAGAAGAAATTGCCAAATCTCCAAACAGGACAAACTGGAATCACTTCGGTTAAAATTGGGATAACTTCTTCATCATAACTCCAATGATTTTGATTCAACTTCAGGGTGATTCTACACTGATTAATGAGTCCAAATCAAGCTTCATACATCATGATTCATTCTGGTTTTATTAGTATCAAGAATAAATTCCCAAATCTCCAAACAGGGCAAACTGGAATCACTTCGGTTAAAAGTGGGATAACTTCTTCATCATAAGTCCGATGATCTTGAGTCAACTTCAGGGTGATTGGACACTGATTTATGAGTCCAAATCAAGATTCTTACATCGTGATTCATTCTGGTTTTATTAGTTTCAAGAAGAAATTGCCTAATCTCCAAACATGACAAACTAGAATCATTTCGGTTAAAAGTGGGATAACTTCTTCATCATAAGTCCAATGATATTGATTCAACTTCAGGGTGATTCTACACTGATTAATGAGTCCAAATCAAGCTTCTTACATCGTGATTCATTCTGGTTTTATTAGTATCAATAATAAATTCTCCAATCTCCAAACAGGGCAAACTGGAATCACTTCGGTTAAAAGTGGGATAACTTCTTCATCATAAGTCCAATAATATTGATTCAACTTCAGGATGATTCTAAACTGATTTATGAGTCAAGATCAAGTTTCTTACATCGTGGTTCATTCTGGTTTTATTTTTATCAAGAAGAAATTACCAAATCTCCAAACAGGAGAAACTGGAATCACTACGGTTAAAAGTGGGATAACTTCTTCATCATAACTCCTATGATCTTGAGTCAACTTCAGGGTTATTCGACACTGATTTATGAGTTCAAATCAAGCTTCTTACATCGCGATTTATTCTGGTTTTATTAGTATCAAGAAGAAATTGCCAAATCTCCAAACATGGCAAACTGGAATCACTTCGGTTAAAAGTGGGATAACTTCTTCATCATAAGTCCAATGATATTGATTCAACTTCAGGGTGATTCTACACTGATTAATGAGTCCAAATAAAGCTTCTTACATCGTGATTCATTCTGGTTTTATTAGTATCAAGAATAAATTCCCAAATCTCCAAACAGGGCAAACTGGAGTCACTTCGGTTAAAAGTGGGATAACTTCTTCATCATAAGTCCAATGATATTGATTAAACTTCAGGATGATTCTACACTGATTTATGAGTCCAAATCAAGCTTCTTACATCGTGATTCATTCTGGTTTTATTTGTATCAAGAAGAAATTGTCAAATCTCCAAACAGGGCAAACTGGAATCACTTTGGTTAAAATTGGGATAACTTCTTCATCATAACTCCAATGATATTGATTCAACTTCAGGGTGATTCTGCACTGATTAATGAGTCCTAATCAAGCTTCTTACATCGTGATTCATTCTGGTTTTATTAGTATCAAGAATAATTTCTCAAATCTCCAAAAAGGGCAAACTAGAATCACTTCGGTTAAAAGTGGGATAACTTCTTCATCATAACTCCAATGATATTGATACAACTTCAGGGTGATTCTAAACTGATTAATGAGTCCAAATCAAGCTTCTTACTTCGTGATTCATTCTGGTTTTATTTGTATCAAGGAGAAATTACCAAATCTCCAAACATGGTAAACTGGAATCACTTCGGTTAAAAGTGGGATAACTTCTTCATCATAAGTCCAATGATATTGATTCAACTTCAGGATGATTTTAAACTGATTTATGAGCCCAGATAAAGTTTTTTACATCCTGATTCATTCTGGTTTTATTTGTATCAAGAAGAAATTGCCAAATCTCCAAACAGGGCCAACTGGAACCACTTCGGTTAAAAGTGGGAGAACTTCTTCATCATAACTCCAATGATATTGATTCAACTTCAGGGTGATTCTACACTGATTAATGAGTCCAAATCAAGCTTCTTACATTGTGATTCATTCTGATTTTATTAGTATCAAGAATAAATTCCCAAATCTCCAAACAGGCAAACTGGAATCACTTCGGTTAAAAGTGGGATGACTTCTTCATCATAAGTCCAATGATATTGATTCAACTTCAGGATGATTCTAAACTTATTAATGAGTCCAGATCAAGTTTCTTACATCGTGATTCATTTTGGTTTTATTTGTATCAAGAAGAAATTGCAAATCTCCAAACAGGGTAAACTGGAATCATTACGGTTAAAAGTGGGATAACTTCTTCATCATAAGTCCAATGATATTGATTCAACTTCATGTGATTCTACACTGATTATGTAACACCCGTCTCCTCCTCTCTTGAGAACGGCGTGCTACTACTGATAAAATGTCGAATTAAACCGATTTATAAAAATATCAAATAACATGTATTAAAATATTTAATAAAATAAAAGCGGGATAAATTATTTTTAAATTATAAACATAAATAAAATATACGCAAGATAAATCATTTTTTAATATTTAATAACCAGAATAATCTATATCGAAAATTCGTATAAAACCGAATGAAAACCGTTATAACATACGACGATCCCCAAGACACAAAATCGTCCAGATATCCGACTACTCGTCATGCTCACCTGAAAGGGGAAGAAAGAGGGGTGAGCAACAGGGGAGTCACTCAGTGAGGTATGGGATGCTAGACACGCAAACCACTGACATGAGTAATAGAACTCCCACTATAGAAGTTTAGCTCTAACATGAACAAACACAATGCCTAGAGCATCACACAAAACAAACAATGCGATGATAGCATACCGCTAGTCCATACACCCCGCATTTCCTCATAAGGATATACATACTCTGCGTCGCTAGTACAGTATGTCTATGTACCCCCGCCCATAACCATCTGCGTCAGATGCAAACGTCTCTGCACCACGCACCACACAACAATCTGCGTCGATAGTCCGAACGTCTCCGAACCCCCGCCCACCACATCTGCGTCGATAGCCCAGGCATCCCTGAACCCCCGCACACCTCACATAGTCCCTACCGAATATCTATATATATTATATTTTTATATCATCAATTTAACATCACACAATCCAATCAAGGTTGAATCCTCTAGACCCCTAATTCCGGTTTACAATGAATTAACTAACTACCAATCACGACTCAAACAAATGGATCATGCTTCGAAATCTAAACTACAATAGGAAGAATTCTACACTGGTACGGGATTTACGGAATAGACCCTCACCTTAGCAATATCGGATGACCCAAGCGAAATGGAAACTTACGGGATAGCTTGATCACCATAAAATAAAATAAATATGCACCATAGATCTCGTACTTGTTTGCCTTGGGAGGAGAGTCACATCTGGTCACGCTTAACCAAGGAACACGATTATGGATCAGTAACATAACATGAACCCCACATGACCCATTTGGAAAAAGAAAGGAAAGGACAAGAATATAATGATCAGTCTAGGTTTTACAATAACTTCATGCGCAAGAAACAGAATAAGGCTTCACTTAAACCTTCACGGGTTTGATCTATGGCAGTTGATCACACCCTCCGACGACATGTGCTGAACTCCGGTGATTCATGACTGATGGTGATGTGAATCTGCGCCGCGATGATGTGATGTGATGGCAGTGTTGCTCGTCTCTCCTCCATGGTGGTTCCGCTACATGACACCAACAAAGGCAAGGATGGCTCCACTGACAATAGCTACAATGGATCCGGTGGTGATTGGTGAAAAACAAACCTCCGGTGGTGATAAAGATGGTGGTTGCGTCTCGCCACTGCATCTCATCTCGTCTTCTCCGATACAAACATACGTGAAGGAGAGAAGAAGAAGCCAAAAGGGAGAGATGAACAAGCTTCTTGGAAGTGGTGAGAGACCACAACATTCACGAGACGTGACGGCTAGGTCATTCGGAAGGAAGGGAATACATATAATTATATATATACCACTAATTACGACAAAACAAGAGTTTGGTTTATAGGGTAATTAATTAAACCCAAACCAATTGGTTTAGGTGAAAAATAAGATATAGAATAATTCTTATTGAGATGGAACAAAACAAATTGGTTTAGAAGAGAAACCCGGGTTAGGGTCGTTACAATTCTCTCCCACTTAACTGGAATTCGTCCCGAATTCTAAGAAGAAACTCGAGAAGAACTTCAACGGCATTGGCGGAAAAGAAAAAAAAAAAATTAGAAATCCGAACAACTAACCAAGTGATACTGGACGGATGGTTTTCATAACTATTTTTTTGAAAAAAAATTCCCAATCCCCAAAACATTAAAAATCGTTGAAATCCACGTCCCATAAATCGCCATCCCGGGTCAGAGCCGGGACGGAACCTCGCTCTGATACCAAATTGTAACACCCGTCTCCTCCTCTCTTGAGAACGGCGTGCTACTACTGATAAAATGTCGAATTAAACCGATTTATAAAAATATCAAATAACATGTATTAAAATATTTAATAAAATAAAAGCGGGATAAATTATTTTTAAATTATAAACATAAATAAAATATACGCAAGATAAATCATTTTTTAATATTTAATAACCAGAATAATCTATATCGAAAATTCGTATAAAACCGAATGAAAACCGTTATAACATACGACGATCCCCAAGACACAAAATCGTCCAGATATCCGACTACTCGTCATGCTCACCTGAAAGGGGAAGAAAGAGGGGTGAGCAACAGGGGAGTCACTCAGTGAGGTATGGGATGCTAGACACGCAAACCACTGACATGAGTAATAGAACTCCCACTATAGAAGTTTAGCTCTAACATGAACAAACACAATGCCTAGAGCATCACACAAAACAAACAATGCGATGATAGCATACCGCTAGTCCATACACCCCGCATTTCCTCATAAGGATATACATACTCTGCGTCGCTAGTACAGTATGTCTCTGTACCCCCGCCCATAACCATCTGCGTCAGATGCAAACGTCTCTGCACCACGCACCACACAACAATCTGCGTCGATAGTCCGAACGTCTCCGAACCCCCGCCCACCACATCTGCGTCGATAGCCCATGCATCCCTGAACCCCCGCACACCTCACATAGTCCCTACCGAATATCTATATATATTATATTTATATATCATCAATTTAACATCACACAATCCAATCAAGGTTGAATCCTCTAGACCCCTAATTCCGGTTTACAATGAATTAACTAACTACCAATCACGACTCAAACAAATGGATCATGCTTCGAAATCTAAACTACAATAGGAAGAATTCTACACTGGTACGGGATTTACGGAATAGACCCTCACCTTAGCAATATCGGATGACCCAAGCGAAATGGAAACTTACGGGATAGCTTGATCACCATAAAATAAAATAAATATGCACCATAGATCTCGTACTTGTTTGCCTTGGGAGGAGAGTCACATCTGGTCACGCTTAACCAAGGAACACGATTATGGATCAGTAACATAACATGAACCCCACATGACCCATTTGGAAAAAGAAAGGAAAGGACAAGAATATAATGATCAGTCTAGGTTTTACAATAACTTCATGCGCAAGAAACAGAATAAGGCTTCACTTAAACCTTCACGGGTTTGATCTATGGCAGTTGATCACACCCTCCGACGACATGTGCTGAACTCCGGTGATTCATGACTGATGGTGATGTGAATCTGCGCCGCGATGATGTGATGTGATGGCAGTGTTGCTCGTCTCTCCTCCATGGTGGTTCTGCTACATGACACCAACAAAGGCAAGGATGGCTCCACTGACAATAGCTACAATGGATCCGGTGGTGATTGGTGAAAAACAAACCTCCGGTGGTGATAAAGATGGTGGTTGCGTCTCGCCACTGCATCTCATCTCGTCTTCTCCGATACAAACGTACGTGAAGGAGAGAAGAAGAAGCCAAAAGGGAGAGATGAACAAGCTTCTTGGAAGTGGTGAGAGACCACAACATTCACGAGACGTGACGGCTAGGTCATTCGGAAGGAAGGGAATACATATAATTATATATATACCACTAATTACGACAAAACAAGAGTTTGGTTTATAGGGTAATTAATTAAACCCAAACCAATTGGTTTAGGTGAAAAATAAGATATAGAATAATTCTTATTGAGATGGAACAAAACAAATTGGTTTAGAAGAGAAACCCGGGTTAGGGTCGTTACAGATTAATGAGTCCAAATCAAGCTTCTTACATCGTGATTCACCCTGGTTTTATTTGTATCAAGAAGAAATTGTCGAATCTCCAAACAGGGCAAACTGGAATCACTTCGGTTAAAAGTGAGATAACTTCTTCATCATAACTCCAATGATTTTGATTCAACTTCAGGGTGATTCTACACTGATTAATGATTCCAAATCAAGCTTCATACATCGTGATTCATTCTGGTTTTATTAGTATCAAGAATAAATTCCCAAATCTCCAAACAGGGCAAACTGGAATCACTTCGATTAAAAGTGGGATAACTTCTTCATCATAAGTCCTATGATCTTGAGTCAAATTCAGGGTGATTTGACACTGATTTATGAGTCCAAATCAAGATTCTTACATCGTGATTCATTCTGGTTTTATTAGTATCAAGAAGAAATTGCCTAATCTCCAAACATGACAAACTGGAATCATTTCGGTTAAAAGTGGGATAACTTCTTCATCATAACTCCAATGATATTGATTCAACTTCAGGGTGATTCTAAACTGATTAATGAGTCCAAAGCAAGCTTCTTACATCGTGATTCATTCTGATTTTATTAGTATCAAGAATAAATTCCCAAATCTCCAAACAGGACAAACTGGATTCACTTCGGTTAAAACTGGGATAACTTCATCATCATAGATCCAATGATATTGATTACACTTCAGGATGATTCTAAACTTATTTATGAGTCCAGATCAAGTTTCTTACATCGTGATTCATTCTGGTTTTATTTGTATCAAGGAGAAATTACCAAATCTCCAAACATGGTAAACTGGAATCACTTCGGTTAAAAGTGGGATAACTTCTTCATCATAAGTCCAATGATATTTATTCCACTTCAGGATGATTGTAAACTGATTTATGAGTCCAGATCAAGTTTCTTACTTCGTGATTCATTCTGATTTTATTTTTATCAAGAGGAAATTGCCAAATCTCCAAACAGGGTAAACTGGAATCACTACGGTTAAAAGTGGGATAACTTCTTCATCATAAGTCCAATGATATTGATTCAAGTTCAGGATGATTCTACACTTATTTATGAGTCCAAATCAAGCTTCTTACATCGTGATTCATTCTGGTTTTATTTGTATCAAGAAGAAATTGCCAAATCTCCAAACAGGACAAACTGGAATCACTTCGGTTAAAATTGGGATAACTTCTTCATCATAACTCCAATGATTTTGATTCAACTTCAGGGTGATTCTACACTGATTAATGAGTCCCAATCAAGCTTCATACATCATGATTCATTCTGGTTTTATTAGTATCAAGAATAAATTCCCAAATCTCCAAACAGGGCAAACTGGAATCACTTCGGTTAAAAGTGGGATAATTTCTTCATCATAAGTCCGATGATCTTGAGTCAACTTCAGGGTGATTTGACACTGATTTATGAGTCCAAATCAAGATTCTTACATCGTGATTCATTCTGGTTTTATTAGTTTCAAGAAGAAATTGCCTAATCTCCAAACATGACAAACTAGAATCATTTCGGTTAAAAGTGGGATAACTTCTTCATCATAAGTCCAATGATATTGATTCAACTTCAGGGTGATTCTACACTGATTAATGATTCCAAATCAAGCTTCTTACATCGTGATTCATTCTGGTTTTATTAGTATCAATAATAAATTCTCAAATCTCCAAACAGGGCAAACTGGAATCACTTCGGTTAAAAGTGGGATAACTTCTTCATCATAAGTCCAATAATATTGATTCAACTTCAGGATTATTCTAAACTGATTTATGAGTCCAGATCAAGTTTCTTACATCGTGGTTCATTCTGGTTTTATTTTTATCAAGAAGAAATTACCAAATCTCCAAACAAGATAAACTGGAATCACTACGGTTAAAAGTGGGATAACTTCTTCATCATAACTCCTATGATCTTGAGTCAACTTCAGGGTTATTCGACTCTGATTTATGAGTTCAAATCAAGCTTCTTACATCGTGATTTATTCTGGTTTTATTAGTATCAAGAAGAAATTGCCAAATCTCCAAACATGGCAAACTGGAATCACTACGGTTAAAAGTGGGATAACTTCTTCATCATAAGTCCAATGATATTGATTCAACTTCAGGGTGATTCTACACTGATTAATGAGTCCAAATAAAGCTTCTTACATCGTGATTCATTCTGGTTTAATTAGTATCAAGAATAAATTCCCAAATCTCCAAACAGGGCAAATTGGAATCACTTCGGTTAAAAGTGGGATAACTTCTTCATCATAAGTCCAATGATATTGATTAAACTTCAGGATGATTCTACACTGATTTATGAGTCCAAATCAAGCTTCTTACATCGTGATTCATTCTGGTTTTATTTGTATCAAGAAGAAATTGTCAAATCTCCAAACAGGACAAACTGGAATCACTTTGGTTAAAATTGGGATAACTTCTTCATCATAACTCCAATGATATTGATTCAACTTCAGGGTGATTCTACACTGATTAATGAGTCCTAATCAAGCTTCTTACATCGTGATTCATTCTGGTTTTATTAGTATAAAGAATAATTTTTCAAATCTCCAAAAAGGGCAAACTGGAATCACTTCGGTTAAAAGTGGGATAACTTCTTCATCATAACTCCTATGATATTCAGTCAACTTCAGGGTGATTCTACACTGATTTATGAGTCCATATCAAGCTTCTTACATCGTGATTCATTCTGGTTTTATTAGTATCAAGAAGAAATTGCCAAATCTCCAAACAGGGCAAACTGGAATCACTTCGGTTAAAAGTGGGATAACTTCTTCATCATAAGTCCAATGATATTGATTCCACTTCAGGATGATTCTAAACTGATATATGAGTCCAGATCAAGTTTCTTACATCTTGATTCATTCTGGTTTTATTTTTATCAAGAAGAAATTGCCAAATCTCCAAACAGGGTAAACTGGAATCACTACTGTTAAAAGTGGGATAACTTCTTCGTCATAAGTCCAATGATATTGATTCAACTTCAGGATGATTCCACACTGATTTATGAGTCCAAATCAAGCTTCTTACATCGTGATTCATTCTGGTTTTATTTGTATCAAGAAGAAATTGCCAAATCTCGAAACAGGACAAACTGGAATCACTTCGGTTAAAATTGGGATAACTTCTTCATCATAACTCCCATGATATTGATTCAACTTCAGGGTGATTCTACACTGATTAATGAGTCCAAATCAAGCTTCATACATCGCGATTCATTCTGGTTTTATTAGTATCAAGAATAAATTCCCAAATCTCCAAACAGGGCAAACTGGAATCACTTCGGTTAAAAGTGGGATAACTTCTTCATCATAAGTCCTATGATCTTGAGTCAACTTCAGGGTGATTTGACACTGATTTATGAGTCCAAATCAAGCTTCTTACATCGTTATTCATTCTTGTTTTATTAGTATCAAGAAGAAATTGCCAAATCTCCAAACATGACAAACTGGAATCATTTCGGTTAAAAGTGGGATAACTTCTTCATCATAACTCCAATGATATTGATTCAACTTCAGGGTGATTCTACACTGATTAATGAGTCCAAATAAGGCTTCTTACATCGTGATTCATTCTGGTTTTATTAGTATCAATAATAAATTCTCAAATCTCCAAACAGGGCAAACTGGAATCACTTCGGTTAAAAGTGGGATAACTTCTTCATCATAAGTCCAATAATAGTGATTCAACTTCAGGATTATTCTAAACTGATTTATGAGTCCAGATCAAGTTTCTTACATCGTGGTTCATTCTGGTTTTATTTTTATCAAGAAGAAATTACCAAATCTCCAAACAGGATAAACTGGAATCACTACGGTTAAAAGTGGGATAACTTCTTCATCATAACTCCTATGATCTTGAGTCAACTTCAGGGTTATTCGACACTGATTTATGAGTTCAAATCAAGCTTCTTACATCGTGATTTATTCTGGTTTTATTAGTATCAAGAAGAAATTGCCAAACCTCCAAACAGGGCAAACTGGAATCACTTCGGTTAAAAGTGGGATAAATTCTTCACATGATATTGATTCAACTTAAGGGTGATTCTACACTGATTAATGAGTCCAAATCAAGCTTCTTACATCGTGATTCATTCTGGTTTTATTAGTATCAATAATAAATTCCCAAATCTCCAAACAGGACAAACTGGAATCACTTCGGTTAAAAGTGGGATAACTTCTTCATCATAACTTCTATGATCTTGAGTCAACTTCAGGGTGATTCGACACTGATTTATGAGTCCAAATCAAGCTTCTTACATCGTGATTCATTCTGGTTTTATTAAAAGAATGAGTAGAATCTGAGTATGTAAAGGTAGAGTAGAGTAGAATAGAGAGATTAGAAGAGATTGAGAGAGAAAGTAAGAGAGTAGGAGCCGATTTGTTCAAGAACCCATTTGGGAGCTCGAGAACTAGAGAGAAGAGAATAGACTCGAAATGTTTGCTTATTTATTAATCTGAGTATTGGTTACAATATATAGAGAAGCATTAACCTAATCCACAAACGGTAATAAAGGTTAAGGTAAGCAAGAGGTAAACGTGGTCAGTCTTAGGGAAGTGCGCGCCTTGTTTGAATACTTGGCTGAGGAAGCTTGATGCCTTTGGCATCTTGACCAGATGCCTTCTCCTTTCCAGCACGAGCCAGCCTGTCTTGGTCAAGCCTTATCCACGAGTCTTCTCTCTTCATTTACCGGATAAGGGTCAAGTTAACTTCTCTTTAACCTTGCACCCATTTACCTTGGCTTCTTCCTTCCTTGTGTCCCACGTTCTTGCCTTGTACGGATAGGGAGTTGTACGGCCTAGGGCCATCCGTACACTTTGTGATGTAACCATGGCTGACCCAGCTGATCATCAAACAAAGGACAAACAAGGATGGAAGAAAAGCGAGCATACTGAGCTAACACCAACTGATGTGAGTGTGATTGAGATAAATGAGCTGGATGAGCTAAGTGACACTACCTTGGAGCTGAATGAGATGAATGAGCTGAACTTGGAGCTGAACCAGCTGAGTGACACTACACAAGGACGAGCTGAGCTGAATGAGAGTGACACGAAGCTGCCATGGACCTAGCTAGAGAAGTGATTTTTGGCCCAAAAAAAGAAGATGGATCAGATTTGTTTCTCTCAGCCCAAAAGAAGCTCAAACCCAAAGTTAAGGATCCATTATCTCTTTCTGATGAACCAGCCACGAAATTCAAGTCCAAGAAACCATTTGGATGTGTTTTGGATCAAGTTTCCCAAGAAGAAGTATTGCAGCCCATGGAGAGTTCATAACAAATTCATTATGGGTTTGTTTCAAGCCAAATTCGACCAGCCCTTTGTTCAGTCCATTTCAAGCCCATTCTCACCAAGAATACCAAGAGGGAGTCAGCAAGAAAGTCAAGGTCGTGGTCAGGCAAAGAGACATTCAACAAAACACTTATTCTGGTCCAAAATCAAGTCTACATTCCTAGTTTCTAAATTTCTTGATTTCTACACTTTGTCTTTTCATTTCTACAACTTGTAAGTCCTATATAAGAGGATGCACGACCAGAATAATAGACATTCACCTTTTTATCAAAATTCTCTCTAAATCTGTGAATCCTTTGTTCATCCATGAACACTGATTGCTAGGAGTTCATTCTCTGCAAGCAAAACCTGTCTTTGATCGAAAACAGAGTTCATTCTCTTGATCAAGGACACATCTACACCAGATCTGATCAGTTCATAGATCATTTCTGAAGATCATCCAATCAATCCATCCATCATCATCAAAACCAACCCAGATCTCTCTCAAAACCATCAGATCTTCCTTCAAAAGAAGCAGGGACAAAAGGATCTCCTCACCAGGGGTTCATCAAGTGGTATCAGAGCAGATTTGAAGGCTCTTGATCTCTGGTTTGATTATGACTTTTCACATTCTTTCTGTTTTTGGGATTTTTGATCATCTGATCTTTGTTCTCTTTATCAAACACTCTTTTCTGTCTATCTGTTGTATCTGCAAGAGGGCCAACCAGAATATCAAAAAAAAAAAGAAAAAAAAAACAAAAATCAAAAGAAAAATACCAAAGCAAAGTCGAGGAGAAATCCGACTAAGGCTGAAGAGAAATCCAGCCCTGGTGGTAAAGCCTCTTGCAAACAAAAATCTTGCAATCTTTCTATCTCTTTCTTCTGTTTTGGGGTTGGGGATTGTTCTCTAAAGCTTGATCTTTGTTTGTTGCTGAGCTACTGGATTCACAGAAAAAAAAATCACAGAAAAATCAGAGAGAAACACTTGAGAGATTGTGAGGCTTAGGCTATCTGATATTGTGCTAAATTTTTGTTGAGATTCTAACAGGAAGCCATGTCTGGAGGAAGCAATTTCAGGAGGAGACGTCCTGAGAAGGAGTTAGATTACAACCTGTTTGACTCTGCAACAAAAGCAGCCTTGAAAAGAAGAGAAAAATCTATGAGAAAAAGAGATTCTTATGCTATTGATGAGTCTGGTTATGAGCAGGAAAGGATACATTCTAGGAGGTCACTGGAAAGGCTTAATAGGAGGAGCACACATCATGATCAATTCAGTTCTTCCACAAAGAGTTTGCTTGAAAAAAGACAGAATTTGATGAGAAAAGAAAAATCGGTTTTTAACCATTATGATTCTGTGCAGGAAAAGGCACGACCAGTGAGGCATGAAAGAATATAGAGATTTGAGTACTTTATTGTGTATGGAGAATGATGAACATGAAGAACAAGAGAGAGATAGTAGAGAGAGAGGGGATTTCGAAATTTAGAGAGAGAGTAGTGAGGAAATGATTTCCTTGAATTATCAGGTTCATGTTTACAACATATTTAAAGGCAATAAAGGATTAAAATATCTGATCAAAAACTATTAATCTAATCTGCTGGAACAAGACAAAGAGGTGGTCCAACCTGCAGTGAAAGTGACATCCTAACCTTCTCTTTCTTCCTTAGCCAAGACATGTGATCTCCTCTTGTCTCTTCTCCAACAGCTACATCCACTTACCCACAAATTTTTGAATTGTTCTGGACACTTGGGGCGAGATTTAGTGTTGCCAGAAAGCTCCCTTGCTTGCCTTCCAAGTCAGGTTAGGGTTAGGCTGTACGGACAGTCTTGCTTCTCAAGGTAACTTGATTCTTTGCTTTATTTGAACGTACTCATTTCCCTCCTGCTCCTTATTGCTTCATCTCTTTATTGTCTTCATGTCAACACTCCCCCTCAAGCTTGACCATAGGAACTGGTCAAGCTTGGATACCATGAAGTATTCCCTCATTGATGTGATCATGGACCAGATTGCCAAAGGAGAGGAGTTAGCCATTCCAGAAGGTCCTATGACTCGTGCCAGAACTAAGAAGCTCCATGAGGAGGTGACTAAGACACTGAGAACATCATGGAAACAAGAAGAAGGTCTTGGACAAGGCTTGATTGTTCAAGATACATTAATCGCCATTCATGCTATCTCTACATCAAGCTGAGTTAATACTTAGGCAAGTACTTGGGTGTGCTCTTTTCCTTGCTCTTGGTTTTGTCCCACGAGGTTTTCCGGAGGAAGGTTTTTAACGAGGCCTCAAGCTGCTTAACAAATCCCCTAGGTGCTGATTCCTGTCCAAGACTACCTTATGCTAGTTTTAGACTATGCTTTTTATGTTATGTTTTATTTTTCCATAAACTTTCCTTTTTGGTTCAAAGGGAGCGTGTGCCCTAATATTTTTCCTTTTTTTGAGACTTTGTGCTTGTACAAGGCTCTCTCTCTATTTATTTGTTTCGAAAACCCTAAGAGGAGGCAAGCAACCATTATTCAGAAACTCTTTTCTTCTCTACTGCTTGTTATTTTCGAGTATTGGAGTGTTGGTGTGTAATATCCAACTTCTGGTGTGTAATATCCAGAGCTTAACGGTTCTAGTTTGGTGTGTCATATCCATGCTAGCAGCCTAGGAGTATCAAGGGTTCGTCCATAGCCTTTGTGTCACCATTCGATCCATCCCCTTGCAAGAACTCGAGTTCCAGAATTCGTTTTTGACAAGGATCTATCCCATCTACTTCAAAGCAGCATCCTAGGGGTATATTATGTGGTATCAGAGCACTTTGGAGTAGGGAAGTTGTTGTTTTTCCTTTTATCTCTCTTGAATTTTCATAATATTTTGTGTTTGATCAACTAAGTTTTATTTCTGAGGCTGAAATCGTGAGATCTGTTGTTCTGATCATTAGTTGTTTTAAATCTTTTCATCCTTCTCTGTTTTAGAGTAGATTTGTGTTCTTAGGTTGAAATCTGATTAGCTAGGGTTCTTTGACTCTGTTTCTACTTTTTCGATCCTTGTTGAAGAAGTTACAACTTGTTTAATTTCTCTTTTAATTTTTACCAAAAAAAAAAGAACAACTTACTTTTCTAGTGTTGTTCTGCATCAGGTACAATGGGGGACGAGTCTGAAGAAGAAGGAGTAAGCATGGAACATAAAATGCTGCTGGAAGCCATGACAAAAAGGATGGAAAAGTTGTTAGATGAGAGACTTGAAGCTTTCAGAGAAGAATACCAACCACAAGCTGCTGATCAGAGGCAAAACCAGAGAAGAAGGAACCACAATAGGCGATCAGAACATGGTGGCTCAGAAGAGACTGATAACTATTATGAACACTACAGTTCAGCATCTAGGCAAAGCCAAAGAAGGCCGAGGCGTGGGCCAGAAGGAAGGATGAATCAGAGAGATGAGCTTGCTGGATTAAAGATCAAGATACCTCTTTTCCATGGTAAAGCCGATCCTGATGCTTATCTTGAATGGGAGAAGAAGATAGAGCTAGTCTTTCAATGTAAGCAGTACACCAACCAAAGGAAGATCCAGATAGCTGCTACTGAGTTCTATGATTATGCTCTAAGCTGGTGGGATCAATATGTTACAAACAGAAGAAGGAATGGTGAAGAACCAGTTGAGACATGGCTTGAGATGAAGGCTATTATGCGCAAGAGATTTGTTCCAAGTCATTACTGATGTGATCATGGACCGGATCACTAAGGAGAACAAGGAGAGTCTAGATGAGCCACATGAAGCCACATTGCACCAGCAGCCTGGTGATGATGCTCTAGCCATTCCTGAAGGTCCCATGACTCGTTCCAGAGTCAAGAAGCTTAAAGAGAATGTTGTTGGATTACTCACTTCACATCCACAACAAGAAAGTCTTGGACAAGGTCTGATCCGAGATGTCTTGATCACCATTCAAGCCATCTCTACATCAAGCTGAGTTAGTGTCTAGGCAAGACATGGGGTGCGTGCTCTTTTCCTTGCTTTTGGTTTTGTCCCACGAGGTTTTCCGGAGGAAGGTTTTTAACGAGGCCACAACTTGTCTTCACATCACTTAGACCCTATTCTCGGTCCAAGACTAAAAGAAGTTACATTTGTATGTCATTTTAAACTTATGTTAAACTTAGACTATAGTTTTCTTTCTTTCCTTTTCTTGATCATTGTCGAAACCCTAGAGGATTTGTCTCTGGTTTCTTATTTAAAGAGGCCTCAACACCCTCTTGTATTCATTCAGTCTTTTAATAAACAAGTAACATTCATCTTGACGGCTCTCTCTCTCTCTAGAAAGTGTGCCGAGTTCTGGTGTGTAGTATCCAGAGACCTAAGGGTGTTTAGTTTGGTGTGTCATATCCAAATCATTCATCTAGGAGTATCAAGAGATCATTCATCCCTCTTGTGTCACCATTCAATCCACACGCCTTGAAGAACTTGAGTCTCTGATTCGTTCTTGCAAGGATCTATCCATTCCCATCAACCAAAGAGCATCCTAGGGGCGCATCAATTACCATAGAGATCTGCATCACAGACTCAGAAAACTCACCCAAGGCTCAAGATCTGTAGAAGAATATCACCAAGAGATGGAGTTACTCATGCTGAGGGCTAATATATCAGAAGATAGAGAAGCCACAATGACAAGATTTCTGTGTGGTCTAAACCGTGAGATACAAGATAATGTGGAGATGCAGCACTATGTAGAGCTTGAGGAGATGCTGCATAAAGCCATTCTGGTTGAACAACAACTCAAGAGAAAGGGACACTCAAGGTCTGGGCATGGAACATCAAGGTTCCACGGTTCCAAAGAAGAGAAGCCGAGTTATCAGAAGGAGAGCAAGTCATATCAGAAAGAAGAAGCCAAGACTAGCACTGACTACAGAGGGAAAGACAAGGCAGAATCTTCTAAGACAAGGTCCAGAGATGTCAAGTGTTTCAAATGCTAAGGCCGTGGACACTATGCTAGTGAGTGTACCAACAAGAGAGCAATGGTTTTGCTTGAAAATGGGGATTACGAATCAGAAGAGTTAGGGGCAGAACAAGAAACAAGTTCAGAAGATGAGCACGAGGAAGAAGCAGTTCGTGGCAGGCTGCTTGTGGCAAGAAGGACTTTGAACTTACAATCCAAAACCGAGGAGCTTGAGCAAAGGGAGAATTTGTTCTATACAAGGTGTCTGGTTCAAGGAAAGATATGCAGTCTCATAGTGGATGGGGGGAGCTGTGTCAATGTAGCAAGTGAGACAATGGTTCAGAAACTTGGCTTGCAAGTTCAGATGCATCCAAAACCTTACAGGCTGCAATGGTTAAGTGAAGAGGGTGAGATGAAAGTATCTCAGCAAGTAGTGGTGCCATTATCCATTGGGAGGTATGAGGATGAAATATTGTGTGATGTACTGCCCATGGAAGCTAGTCATATCCTTTTGGGGAGACCTTGGCAGTCTGATAGGCGTGTGATCCATGATGGGCTCACCAACAAGCATTCCTTTTTGTTCAAGGGCAAGAAGACTACTCTGGTTCCATTGACGCCAAAGGAAGTACAGCAAGATCAGTTTCAGCTCCAAAAGAAGAAAGAGATCGATCTTAAACCAGCTGAAACCAAGGCACATAACTTCTTTGCCAAGCCTGGTGATGTTAAAAGAACTCTCTGCTCTAATCAGTCTATACTTATGCTTATCTATAAAGAGTCTTTGTTGAGTATAACTGATCCTACACCGGTATACCCGAGTGAACTTGCTTCTCTTTTGCAGGAATTTAATGATGTGTTTCCAGAAGATAACCCCATTGGTCTTCCTCCCCTGCGTGGGATTGAGCATCAGATTGACTTTGTTCCTGGTTCTACACTCCCAAATAGGCCAGCGTACAGAACCAATCCAATGGAGACCAAGGAACTACAAAAACAGATTGAAGAACTCATTTAAAAAGGGCACATCCGTGAGAGCTTGAGCCCATGTGCTGTACCAGTGCTTCTAGTGCCTAAAAAGGATGGTAGCTGGAGAATGTGTGTTGATTGCAGAGCTATCAACAATATCACCGTGAAGTATCGACATCCCATTCCTAGATTAGATGATATGCTTGATGAATTGCATGGTTCAACTATATTCTCTAAAATAGATTTGAAAAGTGGATATCATCAGATTAGGATGAAGGAGGGAGATGAGTGGAAAACTGCTTTTAAAACTAAGCATGGCCTTTATGAGTGGTTAGTTATGCCTTTTGGACTAACCAATGCACCTAGTACATTCATGAGATTGATGAATCATGTGCTTAGATCATTCATAGGCGTCTTTGTTGTTGTGTATTTTGATGATATCCTAGTTTACAGCAAGAGTTTAAATGATCATATAGAGCATCTTAGGAATGTTCTTGATGTCTTGAGAAAGGAAAAATTGTTTGCTAACCTTAAGAAGTGTACCTTCTGCTCGGATAATGTGGTTTTTCTAGGCTTTGTTGTGAGTGTAGATGGAGTTAAGGTTGATCAAGAGAAGATCAAAGCCATACAAGAGTGGCCGAGTCCAACAACAGTAGGAGAAGTGAGAAGTTTTCATGGACTAGCTGGATTCTATAGGCATTTTGTGAGAGATTTCAGTACTATAGCTGCACCATTGACTGAAGTAATCAAGAAAGATGTAGGATTCAAGTGGGGAGAAACACAAGAAAGGGCTTTCCAATGTCTTAAAGAGAAGCTTACTCAATCACCTCTTCTTATACTTCCTGATTTTAATAAAAATTTTGAGATAGAATGTGATGCCTCAGGTATTGGAATTGGTGCTGTATTGATGCAGGATAGGAGGCCAATAGCTTACTTCAGTGAGAAGCTTGGAGGAGCTACTCTAAATTATGCAACTTATGATAAGGAGTTGTATGCTTTGGTAAGGGCTTTACAAACATGGCAGCATTATCTATGGCCCAAGGAGTTTGTCATACACACTGATCATGAGTCTCTCAAGTACTTAAAAGGCCAAAGTAAGCTCAGCAAGAGACACGCCAGGTGGGTTGAATTCATTGAGACATTCCCATATGTTATCAAGTGTAAACAAGGTAAAGAAAATGTAGTTGCAGATGCATTGTCACGAAGATACGTTCTCTTAACTACCCTTGATGCTAAGCTCTTAGGCTTTGAGCAGATTAAGCTTATGTATGAATCTGATCCTGATTTTAAAGAAATCTATAACTCATGTGAGAAGCTTGCTGCAGGGCACTACTTTAGACATGAAGGTTATTTGTTTTATGAAAACAGATTGTGCATTCCTAATTGTTCTTTGAGGGAGTTATTTGTTAGGGAATCCCATGGAGGCAGTCTAATGGGACATTTTGGGATTGCCAAGACTCGTAAGGTTTTGCAGGATCATTTCTTTTGGCCACACATGAAGAGAGATGTGGAAAGAATCTGTGAGAGGTGTGAAACGTGCAAACAGGCTAAGTCCAAGGTTCAATCTCACGGTTTGTACATCCCTTGACCTATTCCCCATCATCCTTGGACTGACCTTTCTATGGATTTCATTGTTGGTTTGCCTAGAACTAGAACTGGAAAGGATTCGATTTTTGTGATTGTTGATAGGTTTTCCAAGATGGCACACTTTGTAGCTTGTCATAAGACTGATGATGCATTGCACATTGCTAACTTGTTCTTTAAAGAGGTTGTTCGTTTACATGGCATGCCTAGGACTATAGGTTCAGATAGGGACACTAAGTTTCTTAGTTACTTTTGGAAGACTCTTTGGTCTAAATTAGGTACTAAGCTGTTGTTCTCTACTACTTGTCATCCACAAACTGATGGACAGATTGAAGTAGTTAATAGGACACTAGGAACTCTTCTGTGTGCATTCATCAAAAAGAATTTGAAAACTTGGGAAGAATATTTGCCACATTGTGAATTTGCTTATAATCATGCTGTGCATTCTGCATCCAAGTATTCTCCTTTTGAAATTGTTTATGGGTTCAATCCCATCTCACCTTTGGATCTAATGCCTTTACCTGAGTGTGAAAGGGTTAATCTTGATGGCCAAAGAAAGGCAGAATTGGTGCAGCAGCTTCATGAGAAAGCTAGACACAACATAGAAGAAAAGATCAAGCAGTATGTCAAGCAAGCCAATAAGAATAGGCGTGAAAGGGCCTTTGAAGTTGGAGATAAAGTCTGGATACACCTTAGGAAGGAAAGGTTCCCAAATGAGAGGAAATCAAAGCTCATGCCTCGGATTGATGGACCATTCGAAATCAGCAAGAAGATCAGCAACAATGCCTACCAGCTGGACCTCCAAGGTAAGTATGATGTGAGTAATAGCTTCAATGTTACTGACTTGATCCCTTTTGTTGCAGATGATTCAGATTTGAGGATAAATCCTTTTCAAGAGGGAGGGGATGATGTGATCATGGACCAGATTGCCAAAGGAGAGGAGTTAGCCATTCCAGAAGGTCCTATGACTCGTGCCAGAACTAAGAAGCTCCATGAGGAGGTGACTAAGACACTGACAACATCATGGAAACAAGAAGAAGGTCTTGGACAAGGCTTGATTGTTCAAGACACATTAATCGCCATTCATGCTATCTCTACATCAAGCTGAGTTAGTACTTAGGCAAGTACTTGGGTGTGCTCTTTTCCTTGCTCTTGGTTTTGTCCCACGAGGTTTTCCGGAGGAAGGTTTTTAACGAGGCCTCAAGCTGCTTAACAAATCCCATAGGTGCTGATTCCTGTCCAAGACTACCTTATGCTAGTTTTAGACTATGCTTTTTATGTTATGTTTTATTTTTCCATAAACTTTCCTTTTTGGTTCAAAGGGAGCGTGTGCCCTAATATTTTTCCTTTTTTTCGAGACTTTGTGCTTGTACAAGGCTCTCTCTCTATTTATTTGTTTCGAAAACCCTAAGAGGAGGCAAGCAACCATTATTCAGAAACTCTTTTCTTCTCTACTGCTTGTTATTTTCGAGTATTGGAGTGTTAGTGTGTAATATCCAACTTCTGGTGTGTAATATCCAGAGCTTAAGGGTTCTAGTTTGGTGTGTCATATCCATGCTAGCAGCCTAGGAGTATCAAGGGTTCGTCCATAGCCTTTGTGTCACCATTCGATCCATCCCCTTGCAAGAACTCGAGTTCCAGAATTCGTTTTTGACAAGGATCTATCCCATCTACTTCAAAGCAGCATCCTAGGGGTATATTACTCATTAAAACCTTTACTTGGAAAAACCCACTTGGGATAAAAACCAAGCAAAGGAAAAAGAGTAGAATACTTCATGGCAAGAGGATCAGTGACAAGTGAGGTCTATGAGTCCAAGCTTAGGATGAATGAACTCACAAACTTTGCTGTTGGCGCCCTAAGTGAA
The DNA here is from genome assembly GCA_905132885.1 of Moricandia moricandioides. Classification (NCBI taxonomy): domain Eukaryota; kingdom Viridiplantae; phylum Streptophyta; class Magnoliopsida; order Brassicales; family Brassicaceae; genus Moricandia; species Moricandia moricandioides. The sequence continues at coordinate 65,071 of CAJHQQ010002098.1, forward strand.
TATGTCAGCCAGTTGATCTTCACTTCTAGTGTAACATGGAAGTATCACTTGCTGCTCTACTGCTTGTCTCACCTTGTGGCAATCCACTTCTATATGCTTTGTCCTCTCATGGAAAACTGAGTTTAATGCAATGTGTATGGCTGCCTGATTATCACAATGCATTGTCATTGGTGTAGTGATCTCTATGCCCAAATCCCTTAGCAGTCCCTTGATCCATATGAGTTCACTAGTAAGCTTCCTCATTGCTCTATACTCTGCTTCAGCACTTGAACATTACACCACCTTCAGCTTCTTGCTCTTCCATGTAACCAGATTTCCTCCAATGAAGGTACAATAGCCGGTTGTTGATCTCCTATCAACTCTGTCTCCAGCCCAATCAGCATCACAATATCCTACCACTTAAGTGCTTCCATTACAAGCCATCCATACACCTTGTGATGTGATCATGGACCGGATCACTAAGGAGGACAAGGAGAGTCTAGATGAGCCACATGAAGCCACATTGCACCAACCAGTTGGTGATGATGCTCTAGCCAATCCTGAAGGTCCCATGACTCGTTCCAGAGTCAAGAAACTTAAGGAGAATGTTGTTGGATTACTCACTTCACATCCACAACAAGAAAGTCTTGGACAAGGTCTGATCCGAGATGTCTTGATCACCATTCAAGCCATCTCTACATCAAACTGAGTTAGTGTCTAGGCAAGACATGGGGTGCGTGCTCTTTTCCTTGCTTTTGGTTTTGTCCCACGAGGTTTTCCAGGAGGAAGGTTTTTAACGAGGCCACAACTTGTCTTCACATCACTTAGACCCTATTCTCGGTCCAAGACTAAAAGAAGTTACATTTGTATGTCATTTTAAACTTATGTTAAACTTAGACTATAGTTTTCTTTCTTTCCTTTTCTTGATCATTGTCGAAACCCTAGAGGATTTGTCTCTGGTTTCTTATTTAAAGAGGCCTCAACACCCTCTTGTATTCATTCAGTCTTTTAATAAACAAGTAACATTCATCTTGACGGCTCTCTCTCTCTCTAGAAAGTGTGCCGAGTTCTGGTGTGTAGTATCCAGAGACCTAAGGGTGTTTAGTTTGGTGTGTCATATCCAAATCATTCATCTAGGAGTATCAAGAGATCATTCATCCCTCTTGTGTCACCATTAAATCCACACGCCTTGAAGAACTTGAGTCTCTGATTCGTTCTTGCAAGGATCTATCCATTCCCATCAACCAAAGAGCATCCTAAGGACGCATCAAGTGGTATCAGAGCAACTTTGGTTGGGAAGTACTCGCTATCCTTTCTTGTTTCTTTTTGTTTTCATTCATATCTCATCTATAACATCTTGATTAAGCATTAGAATTCCTTTGTTTAGGGCTGCTCGTGACTGCATAAGAGTTTAGACAAGGATTTTTAGACTTTCCTTATTTGGTTTCATGCGGAAACCCTAGTGAGAGAAGAACCCTAGCTGCATACCCTCACTTGTCGATTGCTTTGTGCATTGCTTTAACTTGTTTATCACCTTGAACACGAGTAGAATAAGCTTGTTAGGTTGCTAGAAAACCTTAGAAGAGTTTAGGAAAAAGTTTAGAAGCTTTTCCTTTTTGCTTGAATCGATTTCCTTTTCACTTAGCCGATTTCCTTTTTACTTGTTGTCGTGCAATACAAGCTTGTTCCTTTTCCTTTTTGCTTGTTTTCTTTTTCCTTTTTGCTTGTCTTCTTCCCTAGAACCCTTTTACTGGTTTTCTTGTTTGTCTTTGAGCAGGAACCATGGTGTCCGAGTCTGAGGAAGAGGCTGAACTCGTCAGGAGAAACAAACTCCTCATGGAAGCTATGACCAATCAACTTAACCAAATTATGGTGGCTACCATGACCGAGATGATGAGGACCAACCTCAATGACATCAGGAGAGAGCTTAGAGAAGACATTAGAAGAGCTACTAGTCACTTGCCAAACCAAGAGACTAGGAGAGAAGAGAGGCCGCAAGCAACTCACCAAACAACTCGCCAAGAGCACGATGGTTATGAGGAGACTGATGCAGAATATGACCACCTCAGCTCATCCTCAAGAAGACCTAGGCGTGCCCAAGAGAGAAGAATGAACTAGGGAGATGATCTTGCCGGTTTGAAGATCAAGATACCCCCATTCCATGGCAAAGCTGATCCGGATGCCTACCTTGAGTGGGAGAAGAAGATTGAGCTAGTCTTCCAGTGCAAGCAGTACACAAACCACAAGAAGATTCAGATTGCTGCCACTGAGTTCTATGACTATGCTCTAAGTTGGTGGGATCAGTACCTCACAACTCGTAGGAGGAATGAAGAGGAACCGGTTGAAACTTGGACAGAGATGAAGTCAATCATGCGCAAGAGGTTTGTTCCAAGCCATTACCTTAGAGACTTGCACCACCGGCTGAGGAAACTTACCCAAGGTTCAAGATCAGTAGAGGAGTATTACCAAGAGATGGAGCTACTCATGCTTAGAGCTAACATATCAGAGGATAGAGAAGCAACCATGTCAAGGTTCCTTTGTGGATTAAACCGAGAGATACAAAACAATGTTGAGATGCAACATTATGTGGAGCTTGAAGAGATGCTACACAAGGCTATTCTTGTTGAGCAACAACTCAAGAGGAGGGGACACTCACGCAATCAGTATGGCTATAACCGGTTACACAACAGCAAGGAAGAGAAGTCACCTTATCCTAAGGAGTCTAAGCCATTCCAGAAGGACAACAAGTCCTATCCAAGAGAAGAAACCAAACCAAGCAGTACTCTTGACAAGGGCAAAGGCAAGGTTGAAGCTTCTAGTTCCAGAGCTCGTGATGTCAAGTGCTTCAAGTGCCAAGGAAGAGGACATTATGCCAATGAGTGTACCAACAAGAGAGTCGTGTTCTTACTGGAAGATGGAGAGTATACCTCAGGAGATGACAACACCGAGTCTGACCAAGAAGACACTGAGGAAGAACTTGAAGAAGGACCAGTCCAGGGGAAGCTTTTAGTAGCAAGAAGGCTTCTAAGCTTGCAAAACAAGGCGGAGGAGCTAGAGCAACGTGAGAACCTCTTCTACACCCGGTGCTTGGTCCAAGGAAAAGTGTGCAGCCTCATTGTTGATGGAGGAAGTTGTGTCAATGCTGCGAGTGAAACAATGGTTCAAAAGTTGGGATTGAAGGTTCAGAAACATCCCAAACCTTACAAGTTACAATGGCTGAATGAAGAAGGCACCATGAAGGTTTCAAGTCAAGTTCTTATTCCCTTAGCCATTGGGAGATATGAAGATGAAGTCTTGTGTGATGTGTTGCCTATGCAAGCTGGTCACATACTTCTTGGAAGACCTTGGCAATCAGATAGGCGTGTGATCCATGATGGGTTCACCAACAAGCATTCTTTCTTGTTCAAGGGCAAGAAGACTACTCTGGTTCCTTTAACACCCAAAGAAGTGCAACAAGATCAGATTCAACTCCAAAAGAAGAAGGAGATTGATCTAAAACCGGCTGGAACTAAGTGTTAGAATAAGTGTGTTTAGTGTCTGGTTTGTGTGTAGAAGATGAAGAACAGGAAGAACTAGAGAGAAGGGAGAGAGTATTCGTGAGAGAGTGTAGAGAGAGAGAGAGACGAGAATAGAGAAGTGAGGAATTGTATTCCTTGCCTTAATGGTTTCTTAGGAAGCATACATAAATAGGGAAACAACTTGACTAAAGAAAGAATAAACAAATGGTCTGAGTGAGGCAGAGATCAGTTTGGAAAGGCAGAGGGCTCGTCCAGCTGAGGAGAAAGTGACTGGTTGGCTCGTCCAGCTGAGGAGAAAGCGACTGGTCCTTTATGTCTCTCTCATCTGTTTAAACCTTAACTACACATGTGATCTCCTTCTGTCTTGACTCCAACGGACACCTTTCCTTTTCTCAAGCTTAGGCAGATGTTTGAATAAGTCTTTCCCGGTTAGACTCTCCTCTTGTGTGCCGTGCAAGTCAAGTTAGGTCTAGGTGGTGTACGGACTTGTACGGATGGTTCCTCTCTTGATCATCCAGACTGCTTCTCTTATCTTGGTCTCTTAACTCTTGCCATTCATTTCTTCATGTCAACATTGCATCCTCTTGTTTATTGCTTCATGTTCACACTCCCCCTCAAGCTTGACTATGGGGAACCAGTCAAGCTTGGATACCATGAAGCATTCCCTCATTAAAACCTTACTTGGAAAAACCACTAGGGATAAAAACCAAGCAAGGAAAAAGAGTAGAATACTTCATGGCAAGAGGATCAGTGACATGTGAGGTCTATGAGTCCAAGTCTAGGGTGAATGGACTCACAAACCTTGGTGCTGGCTGCCTTAGTGAATATATCAGCCAGTTGATCTTCACTTCTGGTATAGCATGGGAGAATGACTTGATGTTCCACTGCTTGCCTGACCTTATGGCAATCCACCTCTATATGCTTGGTTCTCTCGTGGAATACTGAGTTGGATGCAATGTGTATGGCTGCCTGATTATCACAGTGCATTGTCATGGGTGTAGTGATCTCTATACCCAAGTCCTTTAGCAAACCCTTGATCCATATGAGTTCACTAGTTAGCTTCCTCATAGATCGGTATTCTGCCTCAGCACTTGAGCAAGATACCACCTTCTGCTTCTTGCTTTTCCATGTGACTAAGTTTCCTCCAATGAATGTGCAATAGCCTGTGGTTGATCTTCTATCAACTCTGTCTCCAGCCCAATCAGCATCACAATATCCTACAACTTCAGTACTCTTGTTGCACGCCATCCACACACCTTGACCAGGAGCTTCTCTTAGGTATCTCAAGATCCTCTCCACCATATTCCAGTGATGAACTTTGGGGTCTTGCATGTGTTGACTCACTTGGTTCACAGCAAAGCACACATCTGGACGAGTGATGGTTAGGTAGATTAGCTTTCCAACCATCCTTCTATACTTCTTGACATCTTCAAAGGATGTATCTTCAAACTCCCCCTCTCGCAGTACCTTGTAGCCTTCTTCCAATGGGGTTTTGGCCTGTCTCCCTCCAAGGTTTCCTGCCTCATTTAAGATATCAAGTGTGTACTTCCTTTGGGATAAGAAAAGCCCCTCTTTAGATCGGCATATTTCAATCCCAAGGAAGTACTTTAACTCTCCTAAATCCTTAATATCAAATGCTGTTTTAAGAAAGGTTTTAGTTGAGATGATACCTCCCTTGTCACTACCAGTGATGATAATGTCATCTACATAGACAAGAATGACCACCATTCCTTGCTGGCTGGTTAGTGTGAAGAGTGTATGATCAGCTTCAGACTTCACAAAGCCTTTTCCATTGAGTGTTGTGCTCAACTTGTGATACCAGGCCCTTGGTGATTGCTTCAATCCATAGATTGCCTTCTTTAGTCTTAGGACATTTCCTGGTTTTACAAGGCTCTCTAGGCCAGGAGGTGGTCGCATGTACACTTCATCTTCCAACTCTCCTTGTAGGAATGCATTCTTCACATCCATTTGCCATAGTTCCCATTCCAAGTTAACAGCAATGGAGAGAACAATTCTTATTGTATGAAGTTTAGCCACTGGTGCAAATGTATCAATGTAGTCCTCTCCATAAGTTTGAGTGAATCCCCTTGCTACTAGTCTAGTCTTCTTCCTCTCTGGTTTCCCATTTGCTAGATACTTGATGGTGAAGATCCATCTACTTGTTACTGCCTTCTTGCCTTTTGGGAGTTCAGCTTCATACCATGTATCATTTGCTATCATAGCATCAGTCTCTTTCCCTACTGACTCTCTCCACTCCTCATGTTCCATGGCTTCCTGATATGACCTTGGTATCCATTCTTGATCCAACTCACTGATGAAGGCTTGATGTTCTTCTGGATACTGAGCCATAGAGCATGTTGCACTGATTGGTTGAGCTACTGCCTCAGCATTGAAGTATACTCTTGTGTTGATCCAGTTTGATGCAGGGTTTCTGATCCTTGTACTTCTTCTCAGAGGTTGTATCTGATCAGGTTCTGCCTCTGCCTCATTTGTTTCACTTGAATCTTCTGGTTGAGTCACATTTTCTGTGTCTGATGGCGACTCATCTTGATCATGAGCCATTGAGTTTCCTTCAGGATGTATTGTGTCATTGCCCCCCTCAGGATCAGGATGAGTAGCTTGAATGTGTTCCTCAGCAGGTTCCTCACCATGAGCTGAGTTTTCCTTGTTCTCCATAGGTTCTTGTGGCAGATTGATGCCAAGATTCTCTAGAATGTTAGAATGAGAGATTTACTTGAGAGTTTGTTTCTGGAGAATGAAGAACATGATGAACTAGAGAGAGAGAGAGGGATTTCGAAAATAGATGAGAGAGAGGAGAATAATTCCCTTCATTCATTCTGGTTCTGGTTACAGCATTTAAATAGAGATACACAACTTGCATACAGAAATGAATAAACAATACTCGCCAAGTAGAGACAAAATGGCTCAGCCAGAAGTGTGAAAGTGACAGCTCCCTTGCCCTCTCTCCTCCTTATAACCAGCATGTGACTCTCTCTTGTTTTCTTGTTCCAACAGCTCTTTCCTCAGGTCATAGTCATCCAGAGCCTCAGACAAGTCTACACACGTGATCACAATGCAAGCAAACTCCATTGCTTGCCTTCTACACCAAGTTAGGGTTGAGACTGGACTGCTTGTACGGATCACACTATTTTGGTTGATCCAGACTGCTTCTCTTGATCTCTTCTTCTCTAAGCTTCATTTCTCTTATTCATGTCAACACTCCCCCTCAAGCTTGACCATAGGGACTTGTCAAGCTTGGAAACCATGAAGCATTCCCTCATTAAAACCTTAGCTTGGAAAAACCACTTGGGATAAAAACCAAGCCAAGGAAAAAGAGTAGAATCCTTCATGGCAAGAGGATCAGTGACATGTGAGGTCTATGAGTCCAAGTTTAGGATGGATGAACTCACAGACTTTGGTGCTGGCTGCTTTGGTGAATATGTCAGCCAGTTGATCTTCACTTCTAGTGTAGCATGGAAGGATTACTTGCTGCTCCACTGCTTGCCCTAACCTTATGACAGTCCACTTCTATATGTTTTGTTCTCTCATGGAAGACTGAGTTGGATGCTATGTGTATAGCCGCCTGATTATCACAATGCATGGTGATTGGAGAGGTTGTCTCTATGCCCAAGTCCCTCAACAGTCCCTTGATCCATATAAGTTCACTAGTAAGCTTCCTCATAGATCGGTACTCTGCTTCAGCACTTGAACAAGACACAACCTTTGCTTCTTGCTCTTCCAAGTGACCAAATTTCCTCCAATGAAGGTGCAATAGCCAGTTGTAGACCTCCTGTCCACTCTATCACCAGCCCAATCCGCATCACAATACCCCACAATCTCTGTGCTTCTATTGCAACCCATCCAAACGCCTTGACCAGGAGCTTCTCTTAAATATCTCATGATCCTCTCAACCATGTTCCAGTGATGGACCTTAGGAGCTTGCAATATGCTGACTGACTTGGTTCACAGCAAAACAGATGTCTGGTCTTGTGATGGTCAATAGATGAGTTTTCCCAACCATTCTTCTATACTTCTTGACATCAGCAAATGGAGTGTTCTCAAACTCCCCCTCTCGCAACACCTTGTACCCCATCTTCAAGAGGAGTCTTAGCTGGTCTTCCTGCAATGTTTCCTGCCTCACTCAACAAATCCATTGCATACTTCCTTTGAGACAGAAATAATCCTTCCTTGGATCTACACACTTCATTTCTGATGCGTCCCTAGGATGCTCTTTGGTTGATGG
>CAJHQQ010002099.1:0-72748 GCA_905132885.1 Moricandia moricandioides
AGTGTCAAGCTTAGTGATATTGATGGACCGTCTGATTTTTTTCTGAATATGAATAAAAAATATAGAAGAAACATTCAACGTGTGAAAAAGTCCACATGCACTTTATCAAATAATGCAAAGTATAATTAGGAAAATCTCAAAGTATAATCTACAACTATACCTAAATTAACCAAAGCAACTAGACTATCATCAGTCACAACTTGGTTCGGTTGTTCCAATGTTATTGTAGAAGAAACATTAGATGGTAAGAGGGAGGAAACGTACGAGAAGGGAGAAGAAGGAGGCGTAAGCGATGGTCTTAAAGCGGCCAACGTAGGCGTCGGAGATTATAGCACCGAAGAGTGGAGCCAAATTGGTGAGACCTAACCACAAGTTGTAAACGTTGGAAGCATCCACTAGCTTCATGTGGAACACTTTGGTTAAGTACGCCATAAAATTCGCCGATATCCCCATTGTTCCCATCCTCTCCAGCGTCTCATTTCCTTTATATTTTCAGCAAATAAAAACATTTAATTCGATATGTTTTATGAACCAATAGTTTCGGAATAAATTGCTAAAAATATTATAAGTTAATTACCATTTTACAAAAATATACATTATCAAAAATATATTAACATTTGGGTTTACACTCTATTGATTGTTGTTTAAGGTTTAGTGGTAAAAGGATTGGGTTGATTTTCTAAAGTTTTTTATAAATATTTAAAAAATTTAATTAAATCTATTTTCATAAAAAAAAATTAAAAATAATCATTCATTAAAGGTAAATTTAAAAATGGTATCAAACTTATAATAGAAATGAAATTTCTCCTAGTTACTTAAGTTGGAGTGACGTTAAGTACAATCAATGTAGATAGCTCATGATATTTCTGAAAAGCTTAAGTGTATTATTTCATGCGTCTTATGACCACAAGGTTTACGCCAAGACATCATGAAACGGTCGAGCAAATATATAATATTTATTTAATATGGATCATTTCTCCTGATACTATTTTCTTTGATTATTGTATTGCCATAACTCGTAAATGAGGTTAGTGTGTTCATGATATTAGCATGGTGTTGATACACATTATTAAGAAGAAAAAGTGATGAAATATTTATAGAGAGGTATTTTTTAATAAGAATAAAATTGAGAGAATCTTAGTAAAATTATTTTTCCTATTCTTGTTTGGTAAAATGTTAAAAAAATATTATTCTAGTTCTGCTTGAATTTTTTTATCTGTTGAAAATAATGATATTTTCTTATATACAATCCAAGAAATTGTCACATTGAGTAAGTCTCTCTAAAACAAATAAAAAGTTAAGTTGAAGACAAGAATTCTCTGACACTGCCAATTGAAAGGGATCAAAGCTGCGTGCTTAACCGGCCGATCCACCATAATTTATACTATGGATGACGAAGTTTGTATCCATTTACTAGTTTTACCATGTTGTGATTTATACAAAGAAAAAGCTTGAAAATTAAATATTGGAAGAAACAAGAAAAGAACATACCAAGGATGAACGAGATGGCTCTCCAGCCTCCACGTTTTCTCTCGGGTGAGTTTTTCGGATTCTTAGAATTCTCAACAACGTCCATCTCGGGTGATGACCACAATGATCTCAAGAAAGATTAAGACCTCAGAAAACAAAGAAGACTGTTTTTCCCTTATATATTAATAATGGAGCATTGGTTGAATGATAACTTTGAGGAGCATGTTTACGTGTCAAGATGAAAGCACTCCTCAGTTTTTTTTTTTTTAAAATTAACTAACCTTAATAGGATTATTAAAAGAGTAAAATTAAAATGGACCACTCAATACTTTATTATATACCATTAAATTCAATTATGGAAAAAATAATCATTTAACTCTTTCCTTTGATGTTTGATCATTTACTGTATTAAAAGAACTTCATTCCTTTTTTAGATAGGAAGATTGGAAAAAGAAGATGAAGCCAAATTTTTAGATAAGAAGATTGAAAAAGAAGATGAAGCCAAAGAGATTCCACCAAATTATATATATATATATATATATATATATATATATATATATATATATATATATTTCTATATATAATATTACAAAATAGTTTGAACAAAATTTGGTTGTGTAACCATATTTCCATTCTTTTTTCTTTGTTATGCCGACCGGGAATGGTTTGATTCTTTCATTAAAGATCTAAAAGAGAAAGTTATGTTTTTAGTTTAGCCTATTTAAATTCGTTTTGGGCTTAACATGTGTTTTAAGAATCTATAAAATGGGCTTAATAAAGTTGAATGTAAAATTATATTACGCTTTTATATATGTAAAATTAATTATGTTCAGGTAAACGAAAAAGCAAATTCAACTTTTTTAACATTTACCACCATCAAATTACTAAAATAAAAACAACAAGAAACATCATTTAATATTTTGTGTCATCTTTATGCTTTTATTGAATTTGAAACATGTTCTTATATTTAGAGAAAAGAAAAACAAATTCCAAATGCATAATTGATTTTAAATTTCAAATACACCATTATTTTAGGTATTTTATTTTGTGTAAGCTGCGGGTTATCACCTACTTTAGAATAAACAGAATACGTCAAATTTGATTATTATTTTTTGGGGGTGGGGGGTTAGAATGGCATTAGAAGGAATGCATTCTGACTAAGGCACGACTCAGTAATTGGAAGATGAAATGAAGCTGAGGAGGATTTCTTATTTATAGATACATAATAAGTTTTTTTCTTTATTTCTAATGCTTTTTTTGGGGGTGGGGGGGTGGGGGTTAAAAGTTTCTTTCTTTATTTCTAATGCTTTTTTTGACCAAAAATTGTTTTTCTTTTAATTTGATGTGTACAATGCATGATGGTGTGTGTAGTATATTTCTCCTCTTTGGTTCGTAGTAGTAGTATCTCGTTTTTTATATAGGTTAGATCGTAAGTTAAAGTATTGAATATTAGTTTACTGGAAACTTAAAACTTCTTTAGAATTGTTAGTTTTGAATAGTTATATTTGATACATTTCCAACTCTACTATTTATTTATTTGCATATTTATTTGCATATTTTTCAAATCTATATACCATTAAAGCACAATCTCTCTTAGGATAATGTTTTTAGTTTTGAACTTATATACAATGATATGCCATTGCATTTCTTGATTTTTTTTAAAAAATAAACTAGATTTTGACCGGCGCTTTTAAAGCGCGGGATTATTATTTTTTTGACAAATTTATTAATCTGTTTGTTTATTCTTATGCATGAACGTTTAGTTTTTGATTGGATTCTAATTTATATATTTATTTTGGTTTTCAGTTTCAGTTCGGTTTTGATTTTCGTTTTTTTTATTCAAGATATACATGAACCGGTAGATTTTTTATGAAGTGGATGGTTTCAGTTTGACTATTTTTATTTTTGGTTTGATCTGGATAACAATGTTAGGAACCGATAAAATTTTGAGCTTTATTCGACTATGGTTCGATTCATTTTGAAATTTTAAAAGATTGAATTCAAATCACATCTTTTATATATTTCTTAAAAGATCAGATAAAGTTAAATATTTTGGATAAAAATATCGGATAATTTAGTGCTTCGGAAATTAAAATATTCTTTGTCTTACATAATAATACTTCTTATTTCTTATTAACTTATTTATATTGAAGTTGATTTGATAATGAAATAAATTACATATAAAACACTTACAATATAAAATAACTTCACAATAACTATATATAAAATGTGTAGGTTGTGATCGTTTATATATTAGATGTTGGTTTTAAAATGATAAATAGATTTAACTGGATCTGCTATCTAAAATAAATTAGTTTACATATGGAGCTCCACGCTTTTAAGAGAAATATATTTATGGAGATTTGTTAATTTTAAATTGTTGCCATAATTAAACTATATTTAAGGATATGTACTTAATAATAATATAGATTATGTAAAAAAATATATAGAGTATATTTTTTCTAAATATTCTACCTAGAACTAAGTTGAGTTCAACTTTGTGTTTCTATTTTAATAGTATTGATCCTACCACAATATCTACACTATCTGAATCAAGTATATTTATGACCAATCACATTACAGCACCATTGAAACCGAATCTAATTTAAAACGCAGTGTATTTCTAAAATATTAAAATCGGTCATTGTCAAATTCTGATTGGATTTAAGGATAGGAAGTGGGTTTGAATTTAAGGTTGTGGTTTTGGGTGCTTGGGTTCCATGACGAGTCAAGGCGTTGCATTGAGTTTCGAAACTCTGTGCATTCCACAGCTCTAGTGATGTTGACGGTAAGTTTCATATAATTGTGTTCAACTTTATTCTAAATTAATAGTACGAACAGAACTTAAGTTATGTACTTGAACATTATTATATTTAATATAATAATATGCATCCTATACATGTAAACCGTTTACTATGTTTCAGATTATGTCTCACGTGATCTCTTTAAGTATTTTTTTCAACAAGAATTAAAATAAAAACTACTCTATAACTTTATTTAATATATTTGTTTTTACATTATTGGTTTATAATATATTCTAAGTATATCCACACAAGATATAGCAACTAAATATGTGATAAGATTTTGTTCCATGATTGTAGCAACAGTCCTCAGACATTGCCATATTTGTTATTTACCAAAGAAAAAAAAGATTTAGTCAATTAGCTATGATTTATTCAATGGGAATATGCAATTCTACCACAAGTTTGATACCACTTTCCAAATTTACTTTTAATAAATGACAATTTTTTAAAATACTTTAAATTGTTGATGAATATATACTTTATTAATTTTTCTAAATATTATAAAAATTAGAAACTCAACCTCACTCTTTTAACACTAAACCCTAAACAATAATCATTATAGTGTAAACCCAAATGTTAACATATTTTTGATAGTGTGTATTTTTACAAAGTGATAAGTAACTTATGTTATTCTTAACAATTTCTCTTTATTCAATTAATTAGTCATAACTTTTTACCGATGTTTGACGAGTTTAAAAAACATTAATTATTTAATTACAACTAGGTGTTTTCATGCACAATGTTCAACAATAAATTTTTTTAATTTAAATTCTATATAAAATTAAAATTATGTTAATATTCTAGATCTTATTAGATTTAACATCTCAAATTAATATTTTATTCTACTTAAAAATTTAAGATTGAAAACAACATTTCATACATCTTTAAAAAAACAAAACACTTTTCATAACTTATTCACTATATTAGTTTTAAATATTTACTTGAAATTTTCTATACGAGTAGATATTTTTTTTTGAAAACTCCAAAAATAATTTCATATAAAAGAACTAAAATAAAACTTATTAATTTTTTTAATAATAAATTAAATCAAAAATAGAAATACCAAATTTTATATATTTTAGTTTATATTAAATAATATTTTGTCGAGAAAATAATTACATGCTTTGAAAGCGGGAGTCAAAATCTAATGAATTATTAATACCTATCCACTAAATGATATAAATAACTCTTATGATATATTTTTTTGGTCATTTTATTCATTCTTCGAACAATGTTTCTCAGATATGCAAAACGCAACTTTCTTTCCTTGACTTCGAATAATAGCAGTATGATGATTTTACAATTTGGTATAAAGAAACCTAGTTGAAGGCAATATGAATTCTAGTGACGAAGTCTAAGAATACATTAACATGAATATCTATATTACTAATTTGTATTTGGGTCATCAAAGCTCAATTGGTTTAAATTTTAGCAAATTACAGGACATATGATCTGAAAGATATGTTTCTTGATACCGTTCAAGTTACCACAAAACATGAAAAAACATCGTAAAAAATCTTTTATATGTTTCAAATTAGGGCTAGACAAATAACCATATCTAAAAATCTGAACTACCAAACAAAAATGAATCTGAATCAATCTGAACTTGGCATAAATAATGAACAAATTTTGTTTTACGGTATTTCAGATTAGGGTTCACTCGAACCAAAATTTAACTCAAATGGATATGCAAAAATTTCAAAAATTCAAAATCCAAAAAGGAACTTGTACCAAACCCGATTTTAATCTTTAATATACATCCAAAACATAATAATATATATTTGAGTATTTAAAATAATTATTTATTCCATGAATAATTAACTCAATATTTAATCTAATAAATATTTTTTATTTGGTCAATATTAATGTTTAATATTTTTGACAACTGGATTTGAAGTTCAATTATTAATAAGATTGATTTTAAAGTTTAAACAATGTTTCTTATGTTTATAGTTGTTAACTTTAATTTATGTACATTTTATTATGTATGATTCTTCTTTGCACAATGTTTTGTTGTCATGAATCATGACTTGTCTAATACTGTTATGTATAGTTCAAGAATGAGTATCGTATTGTTGATAGACAAGTCTGCCAAAGTTATTTTTGAAGTACACAAATATGGTTTGAGGAAAATACACAAATTAATTGAAAAGAATGAAAATATATTGAGTTTAATCAAGTATAAACTAATAATTTTTAGAACCGATAACCTAATTAATAAACGAAACCGAGATTACTTCAGTTTCAACTGGATGTGTGTAACTAAATCCAAATCGAATCCGACTTAAACTTTTATAGTATCTTATTAGAGCTGAAATTCATGAAACAAAACGCAATTGGAGGAACCCTGATTGTCAACCTATTTCGAATAGTGAACCGCTGTACACAAATATTCATGATGAATAAACTGTTTAAGTCGTGGGGGTTCACTACCTTTTCTTTCGAAACACAGCTAGAGGATTTCAAGAAGTTGACGGTAGTAGAAGTTCAGGTGGATAGTAGGTGTCAAGGAGCAAAATTCGTTTCGGGAACAACGAACATGAGGCTTAACTGATTCGTCTGCATTAGAAACATGGAGTATGAGGAGAGCTGGATTTACTGATGAAGATTTTGAAGGTATGGAGTAACTTCTATCTTCTTCCATATAATAAGACTCACCAAAATAAAGATCTAAAGCAATAAACATCTGTATAGCTGCTTAGTTAACATATGGAACCGGCTATATGACTTTCGGACCTGGATACCATGGTTTATAGATTTCAAGTTTGAATCTTCTACCAATTTTGAGTCCTTTCTTATTATAATCTACAAATAAACAAGACTACTTATCATTTGATAAGATTACACTTAAATTCTACAGATCTTTTGTAGAGTTTCTAGATAAAAAAAAAAAAACAAGCTTTAAAGACTTCGCTAAACTCGTACATACACATCTTGCAAAAAAATGTAAAAGAATCAGAGTTCTTTCACCAGAAGAAGCTATCTTTTAAACTAGATGCTGCCTAAACAATATCGTCGTAGGCTACAATATCTCTGTCCATAACCTCCCTTCTCCTTGCCGGAGATCCGTCACCGTCAGTAACTTTGCTTCTCGTGTTGACAATAGTCGACGCTAGCCTATTTCTCCTCCCATGTTTTCTTAATGACATCTCAGCTCGGAGAAGCTTCGATGACAATGAAGGCGACGTCGTCTTCTCCTTTTCTTCCTTCCACGTCACCAACGGATCCGTCGCCCAAGCCACCTCCAACTGCAAACACAATATTATATTTTTGAAACCAAAACTTAACTTGCCCCGATAGCCAAACCGGAGGTATAAAACTTAACCTGCCAATTCGGATAGGGCCGGATCTTGGCACAGCCAGATGAAACAATGGCCTCGGCCCCTCATTACGATTTTTTTTTTTAATAAAATTTCTTAAAGAAATGTTTAGAGCCCTAATATCTCAGATCCGGCTTTCCGGATAACCAAACCGGAAATAAAGAAGGAGAATTCTTAGCACTGTGTGCAAGCTTGTCCGCCACGGCATTGTATTTCAAACACAATATCTTATAAACCCTAATTCCCCCAAAATTTCATAACGAGCTTTGAGCACTAAAAGGTGTGAGGAGTAACCTTCTTTGAATCGATGGAGATACCGAAAGAAGGCTCGTGACTACCGGCGATGGCGGCTTCTGCTGACTCGGCGGTGCGATACGAAACGGATCCGACTCCGTCTTTGTCGATTCGGATTCTGGAGATTGATCCGTAGATCTCGAATCGATATTTTAGCTCCAGGACTGAGCAGTTGGCGGGAAGTCCGGTGACGAGGAGAGCTGGTGGCGGCGGAGGTTTCGCAGTCGGCTTATCGATGATCTCTAGAGACGGAGGAGGAGGAGGAGGAGCCCAAGGTCGCCGGCGTTTCGAAATTCGCGACGGTGTGTAGCGGTTTGTGTAGGGTTTGTCTCTCTTGCGGCTCATCTTCGCTTTTACTCGATTGGTCCTCCAAATTTTGTTTCTTTTTATTTTATTTTAAGAGAATATATATATTGGGCTTACCGTAAGTGGGCTTACCGTAAGTGGGCTACACATCGGCTCAAGGCCTACATAGAACCTTTACTTTTATAGTTTTATCTAATCTGAAGTCTTCACTGTCACCATGTATTAGAGTTTGAGTCAGACAAGATTGATTCGTTAGAGCATCTACATTGGTGGAGCTCTTGCTACTCTCAAACCAAAATAATATTAGAAAAAAATAGATAACAGAGTAGATTAATATTAAAAAATAGATAACATTGGTGGAACACGTTCTTAAAATTATTCTACACTTGTTTTTGTTTAATTTTTAATTATTAACAGAAGAGATAGGAGAGACCACGCTCTTACACTTATTCTCCACTTATTCCGTTTGATTGGTTCAATTTTTTAATTATTAAATATAAAGAAATAGTTAATATATATTAATATAATAATTGAGAGAGACTCAATTTAAGAGTTTCATTGGTAATAATGATCAAGGCCGGTTTAACAATAAAGGTCCTTGGGCAGAAAAAAATTTACGCCCCTATAGTTAATTATTTTATTTTTATCAAAATATTATTAACATATAACAAGTTATTTTATTTCATTTGGTTGCATTTTGTAAATAAACTATTCTAATTTTTCTTATTGTGTAAATATAAAACTGAAAGTGAAAAAAATAGGCTCTCCATTTTTTTTTAAAAAAGAGTTAATTTGCGAACTAACCAAATTTTCATTAGAAATAAAGAATATAATATTTGTTTTGACACAATTAAGTCTATAACAAACTTTCACAAGATTTTTGTGGTATTTTTGTTTGAGTTACCAGTGACAAAAAGAGAGGAAGTGATGTCATTGATGGTTTAAAACATGGGTTTATTTGCAAAATAACCAATTTTAGAAGCATAATTAAGAATATAGCTATGATTTTGACATTATTAGGTGAATAATACTTTCTTCAATTTGGTACTGGTTTTAACCTTACGCATAAAAGGTACCCGGTAAAAGAAGATAGTTGATGAAATTGATTGTGGCTAGGAAGAAAACATGGTTGTACTTTACTATAACTACATCTCATTAAATTTAGCATAGTCGGCTAATCATCATTTTTATTCTTATTCAAATAATACAATGAGGAGTCAAATCATGCATATAACATGACACCAGTCAATTAATTACCACATACAAAAATTTCATTTCTTAAACATGAAAGGAAAGAAGCTGATAAAAACAACAGAAAAACAATGGATAGATGATAAGTGAAAATGTTATTTCATGTACAATATATAATATAGATCCTCTACAAATATTACATAATGGATGATATATTCCATTTACATAAGTAAATTAATAAAGGTAAGCATCATATATAAATAAATAGAAAATTGATAGTGAATTGATAGATAAATAGTATAGAGATTCTATATATAGTATAATTGTAAATCCTACCTCCAATTCCACTCACCCCTAAATATTAAACTCTAATTCCTAATAAATAAAACTAAACCCTATACTAAACCCTAAACTTTATTCATTAACCCTAATCCCAAATATAAAGTATAATATATAGTAATGGTATGAAGAATATGTGAATAGAAAAAGTAAGCTATTCCATATAATGCAAATGGTATAGATGTAGATTATATAGTTTGAAGAGTGAAAAGGAATAATAATTCTTAATCATTATATAAAATATAATATGATAAAGTCATATTTTTTTTTATTAATGAATATTACGAAGAGAAGAAATGTTGAGATTGAAGGGTACACCATAATTCTCCATTTCCTTGAAATAATATAGAAATACAAGAGGAGTCTATATCTTAAATAGTATAGTAATTTTACAGAATTAGTTACACTTACGCAAATAATACTATGTTATACCTTTTTTACTAAACATAGTATAGTCGTTGAGTCCTCTTCCACATATTCTCATCTTTCCCGACATGACACACATTCATCACTCTATTGCCATTACTCTTCATCACCAGATTTAGATAATAGCCCAAATCCATGTTAGGGATGTGGTTGTTCTAATCTTGCTTGCAAAATTAATAAGCAAAACAAAGTTTGAAGACAAAGTGTAGAAGGAATTGATCTTTTGATTTGATGGAGTAATCGCTGATCAGATACACCATTGGAAAAAATTTACAGAGACAAATTGATGATGAGAACAAAAACAAAATATTAAACAGATGTAGGTGATAATTGCAGACATCCGAGAAGAAAACAAAGAAGAAAGGAGAAAAAAAAGTAAATTGATTGTTTTCAAGGGTAGTTTGGTATATATTTTGAAAAATACGTTGAATATCTTGATCAAATTATTTTTTTAGTTAGTTACCTAAATATAGAATTTTTGTTGGTCATATAGTCCAATTTCCCTTAAAACATATTGACAAGATAAAAACTGCAATATTGAAAATCGAATTAAACATATAACATGTCATTATCACTCAATTAATCACCACATAATTTTTTTTAATTTTTAATCTAAAGACGAATAAACGGTGAAACAATAATGCATGATAATTGAATAGTTTTTTTTTTCATAGATAAATTAAAATATAATATAGACTCTCTATAGATAGTGCATAATATATGATCTTTTCTATTTACATACGTAAATTAATAAATTTGAACGTCTAATAAAATATTATAGAACTTATATTGATTTGATAGATAGATTTTTTTAAAAATCTATAAATAGTATAAGAATAAACCCTAAATCCACCCACCCCCCCTTAAAGAATAACCCAAAATCCTAATCAATAAACGCTAAACCAAATAAAAAATATAATATATACTTACAATATTTGAAATAAAATTAAAATTTGACATATTTACAACAAAAATAGAATTTAACATATCAAATAGTATAGTACATATACTAATTTTAAATAGAATGATTTATTAGAAATATATTTTTTTTATTTGTGGACATTTGAAAGTTGCTTCTAAAAATTATATGTACACAATAGAATATTAGACAAGATGAAACAAAATTATAAGTTATGCATGTGACATAATCTTCCATTATATAAAATTACGCAAACGAAAATATAAATAGAATGGAATAGACAAAATAATATAAAACATATTGATTAAATTATCAAATGGTCTAAAATAGTATAATATGTATGTGCTAAATTAGCAAATACGATGAAAATCAATTTTATAGTTGATGCGATGGTGTTTATGAAGAATCGGTGGGTAGATTGGAAAGATGTAGCGGAGATTGCAGAATTAGTGGTGGTCGTGGTAGCTATGATGATGGTGGACGTGTGATGGATGTGTTCATGATGGATGTGTTCATGATGGAGTTGTTGGTGATTGCGTAAGAGGTGGTGGTTAATTAAAGCGACGTAGAGAACATGTGGTGGTGGTGGTGGTTACAGCGGTGACAATGGTTACCGGATCGGTGATGGTGGTTATAAAGCGAACGATGGTTGTGGTTTTTGAGGAAACCTTGATCGCGGATATAGAGAGGTAGGTGGTCATAGTGATGATAGAATGGTAAAAGATGAAGTGATATATGTGAGTATGGAATAAACAATAATACTTATGAGTAGTTACTAGAAGAAAAATAAATTAAAAATGAAATAGATAAATAAGGGTATATATATATATATATATATATATATTGTAAGAAGGTTTTAGACTTTTTTATTATTTAGTTAGATTCTTAATTATAATTAGAGATTGATCTGCGCCCTCGCGTGGATGTTTGATTTAACTTGTATTCAATATAAACTCATAAATCGCTGGTTTTATAAAAAAAATCATGTATATTTTTATGTTTTTTAATTATCTATAGAGTAAAATATATTATATTATAGTATAGATGTTTGATAGTATTTTTTTATTTATACATAAATTATATTAAAAATGTATAGCTTGATGCAATATGATGTAATTTTACTATTGATATATTAATGTGTTGTTTTAATTTATTTTAAAATGAAACAACATACTAAAATTTTAAATGATCAATATATGAATATTAATTTGGTTAGATAAGCTTTGAAGTTGTAACTATTTAATTTACATTTATTTTAAATGCAGTATTAGAATCTGTAAATAAAAAAAATACAAAAATATTTAATTTATTGTAAATGAAAAAGCTAAATTTGTAAATAGAAAAAGTTGTTTTATACTGCTATCATTTTTCCAAATAATTCTCAATTTATATTATTATCAATGTTTCCAAACAATAACAAAATATATTTTAATTTTAATAATATAGATTTTTTTTTGAACGCTAGTGAGTGAAATTTCCCAAAAAATTATGCCCTTTAAATTACGAGTTTAAAAGAAATTGAATTTAGACGGGCTCTAGACAGGTGCAGTGCTTGCCCTGCCATCTATGTTGGCACTGATAATGCTCTTAGAGCAACATTAGTGATAAGTTCTGTAATGTTAATCTCTAGACATTATTTTATTAGTATATCAAAATAATTTATTTATATAATAAAAAATAATTATCTAAAAATTCACTATCATTTACTAAACAACACGTAACATATAGTTTCTTTAAGTTTTCTGTTAATCTTTTTAGGAGGAATCATTTTTTTTCCTATCTTCTCTTTAATACTTTTATTTTGTTTATTAATATTTTGGCGTGAGAAACAATAGTAGATACTATCATTGCTCATGCTCTTACAGCAGCACTGGGTGAGTCTCTCACACACATTTTAATGCATTTATATTAATTTTTAAACACAGTTTATTTATTTTATTTTATTAAATAACTGGAAAAAATATACTAATAAAGGTATGATACTAATAAAGATGGCCTCTTCTCATTTGAAGGAAGTTTCTTTATAAAGAACCGTACCTTACATTGTTAATCTTCTTATTGAGGTACTCTCTATAAAAAATACTACCAAGGGTGTTCTCAGACTCTACATTTTTAATCATACTTGCCACATGTTATAATGGATATAGATTGGAATGCTGAGAAAATTTATGAGCTGTCCTTTATAAACAAGTTCAAGTTTTCATTTTTCCTTTTAATTAATAAAATGGAGAATCGAGCTATTTTAATAATTCTACACCTAGAGATTTAGATATTAAGTTTTTGAAAATGCAAAATTATATAGATTAATAGAGAAATTGTTTACAATACATTTTCACCATTGTGGAAAGAGTATCATCAAACATGGTTATCATAGGACAGTGTTGTTATAAATGAATTTTCATAAAATATATAGAATTTTAGGATATAGAATGTCTATAAGTTTTTTCATAGTTTGTAGTTATCCTACGTTAACAAAATATTGAAAGATTAATATGAAAGTGAAACCCTGTTTAAAACAACTATTTAGAAAAACTAATTGACAAGTCAGAGACTAAGGACATCATGTGGCACATTATGCTTGATAATTGGTGACTTTAAAGTATCTAATAATTATACAATCCAGTTTTTAAGTGTGTCAAAATGGTTAAACCAACCCAAACTAAACCCTATCTAAATGGTTTTAAGCTTATATAGTTCATGGGTTAATGCAATCCATTTGACAAATGGATTGGGTTAACCCATAGCTCATTTAACTTAATGAGTTAATGGTTTTAATGGTTTATTCATGAGTTATAATACTAAAATTAAATGTATATTAATTAAATATATTATTTAGGGATTAAAAAGAAAAATATTGACTAGACTTTTTAAAAACTTAGTTTTATGGTACGGATAGAAAGCACAATTTTTTTATTTAATGGGAAAGTCTGATTTTACAGTGTCGCACGAAAACACAATTTCGGTTTTGATGGAATTTTTTTCTTTTTGTAGTTCTGGCCAGAAAATATGATTTTACGATTTGACAGAAAATGTGAATTTGCGGTTTTATCATGATAATACAAATTTGCGGTTTTGACAAGGATACTTGATATTTACGGTTTTGGCAGGGAAATTTGATTTCACGATCTTGGCGGAAAAAAATAATTTCACAATTATGAAGAGAAAACATGATTTAACGGTTTTAGCAAGAAAATACGAATTTGCGGTTTTGACAGGAATACTTTATTTTTATGGTTTTGACGTGGAAAATTTGATTTCACGATCTTGGCGGAAAATTTTAATTTCAAAATAATAACTAGAAAGCACGATTTTGCGGTTTTGGTGGGAAGCACGATTTTGAGGTTTTGACGGAAAAACACGATTTTTCCGTTTTGGCGGTAAAACACGATTTTTCGATTTTGGTGGAAAAACTCGATTTTGCAATTTTTGCGGTAAAACATGATTTTGTGGTTTTGATAGGAAAACTCGATTTTGCAGTTTTGGTGAGAAACACGACTTTGCGTTTTTGGCGGAAAACATGATTTTGTGGTTTTGGCAGGAAACACGATCTCGCGTTTTTTTGCGGAAAACACGAATTTGCATTTTTGAGGGGAAAACTCGATTTTGCGGTTTTGGCGAAAAAACATGAATTTGTGATTTTGATGAGAAAGCTCAGTTTTCGGGTTTGGCGAAAAAAACATGATTTTTTTTTATTTTGACGAAAAAACGTGATTCTACTGTTTTGGCGGAAAAACTCAAATTTTCGATTTTTACGGAAAACATGATTTTACAGAAAACATGATTTATGGTTTTGGTGAGAAAACTCGATTTTGCGATTTTAGTGGAAAAGTTTAATTTTAAAATTTTGGCAAAAAATTACTTTTACAATTTTAATATGGTTTCTTTTGTTTATATATTTGATTTAAGTTTATGTTGGTTATCTTATTGGTTTGGTTATAGATAATGCATTATTCATAATAATCTAAACTATTTTAACCTAAAATCCAATAAGTCCATCAACTCATTTTATCCTTTAATCTATTTCTACTCAATTTTTCTATCCATTAAAGTTCATGGTTTGAAATTGGTTGGATTAACCCATTAAATTTTATCCACTTTGTGGGGATGTGTCATAAGAAGTTTTTTTTTTGTTTGGAAGAAGTTAATTATTACATCCACTGGATAGCACCAAAACGTTTAGTCTGTTAATGTATAACTCAAGTTAATTTCGATGAATATGCGTATATCTGAACTGTAAAAAAGGGAAAGAAATGGGCTATTCTTACATTCATCCTAGCTAGTTGTTTGATAAATCTTTTCATAACTGCTCAATGAATGTTTAGGTAGTTAAAGATAAAGATCTATTGAATACAACAATAATGATATAGTGATTTTATTCAAAAAAAAGTAGCATAACCAAATAAAAAACATAGTGTCACGTTTCGTAAAACTTTTAAATTATAGTAAGTAATAGCATCTTCTTTTTTTGTCAACTTCGGTAAGTTATAGTGTGTGAATTCATTTACTATAGGTGGAGACAAGTGTTTGAAGAATGACTTTAATTTACGTGGTAATAAATTTACAATAATGTCACAAAACTTTTTTTATATCACAGAATGATTCACACAAAGTCAAAGAAAAATATCTTCCGTTTTATATAAGCTGCAACTTTTTTATCTAGTAAAAAAAAAATTCTTTTTTTTTATACTATAGAAAGTCGCTCTGTATTTGTGATATATGAATAAATATATTTTTTACCAACCTAACTATTTAAGATTTTAAATTGGAATCATTTACCAATAAGAGTAACGCTCAACATATGGCTACATTGCAAGGTCAACACTATAAACAAATTGAGGAACATGGTAAGGAATTACTACTAGCTCTTCACACTGATGAGTGATGACACGTTTAAGATTTATATCCTTTTATTGCTGTGAAGAGATTTGTACCATTTGGTCAATTTGGATTCCACTTTTATGTAACCCATCCAGTGGAAGGATTTGATTCGCCACTTATCTATGGTCCAAACCTTTTTAGACTTGGTTTGCATCCTTATCTAACAAAAATCGAACATAAAGCTGAACTTCCTTTAAAATAAACCAGATCCACAAATGTGCTACTCGTCTAGATTCAAATAACAGACTGGAAAAACATGAAACATTAAATTATTTGTATCTAACTACATCAAAAAGTCACAAAGTATACATAAACTACTTGTATCTAAATTTATTAAAAAGTCACATCGTATTTTCTTTGTTATTTATCAACTATGTAAATGGCAGTAAGTCCAATAATTTGAAAATATACTTACTATATCTAAAATATTAATTTCCAATAAAAAAACTAAAAGAATAATAAAAAAAAGAATTATCTAAAATTATAGATGTAATTAATACTGAAATTACCATTTAAAAAAAACTTCTGATTATTTTATATCTTGGTCGGAAGTATTATCTAAGTAGTTTATCAATTTATTAATCAACTAATGTATAAAATGTATAGACATTATCATATTCACCACACCACGTTGTGATTTTTTTTCCCAAAACAATCTGTAGCCGTTGAAGAAAATATAGTAGCATTCATTTAGATGTGAAAGAATCTACTATTCATAAATAAATAGCTAACAGTCCAAGTATAATCAACGACCTTATTCCAAGTTAGCATGCATACATACTTAATTTTGGCACCAGATGGCGTACCAAGGGAGCAACAATTTTTTTGTGCAACATTATATAATTTTTTTAAAGCAGTGTAAAATTTTGCAATATAAAAAGGCTTATAGAGCACTTCATTCCTTTTTATCCCTAAAATATACAGAAGCTTAAAGAAAACAAACTTATAATATCTTTCACCTCTTCTCTTTAAATTCTGAATATACCATCTTACTTTCACTTATACATTTCAAAGATCTTCTTTGTTTCTCCTCCTCAAAGTATGGGTGAAATCGAGAAAATGGTGGGTTCTTCTAGCACATAACTTACATCATTACTTTTTCTTTTCTGTGTGGTTATATATTTTTAAAAATACAGGAAGTTATAATGCAAGGAGAAGAGTCCAAATGGGAAGGCTACGCCGATTGGAGGAATAGAGCCGCCGTGAAAGGTCGCCATGGCGGCATGCTCGCCGCCTCCTTCGTCTTGGGTCAGGCTCAACATTACAAGTTCACCCCTCTCGTTTTCAATAACTTTTTAATAATAATATCTTGTCTCAATCGATCTTTGTGGGAATCACGTGACTAACTTCTTTGTTTGCTTTATTTTTTCCTTGTGCGTGTGTTGTGAAGCGGTGGAAGTATTGGAGAATCTAGCGTTTTTAGCTAACGCAAGCAACTTGGTCACATATCTGACGGAGTTCATGCACTTTTCGTTGTCGAGAGCAGCGAGTGAAGTGAGCGCTTTCATGGGCACTGCCTTCCTCCTCGCTCTCCTTGGTGGCTTTTTCTCTGACGCCTTCTTCTCCACTTTCATTGTCTTCATCATCTCTGCTTTCATCCAGTTTCTGGTACTTAAAACTCCATAACTTTATTCATTTTTCTTCCGCAATCTTCGTTAGAATTAGCCACCCACCCAAGCTATATAACCCCCTTCACAATATCTCCATGCATGTAGTGTAATGTGCATGTGTCTAGCTCAGCATGCTTCGCTGATTAGCTGGTTATTAGGCTAGCTTTTCTGCTTGGGTTTCATTTCATTGTCACTCTCAGTTATTGTTGTTTATATAGTTTCGTTTTCTGCCTTGCATTTCGCTACTAGTGTTTTTTTTTGGAATTTCTATAAAAAAAATGAAAATTTGGTATAATTAATAATTTAACATTATATAAGAAAAGTACTTTCAAAATGGTTAAGTTGACTTAACAATGCTAATGGTTCGAAGGCTGCGCTTCTGTTTGTGGGACTATATCTAGCGGCTCTAGGAATCGGAGGGATAAAAGGGTCGTTGCCCTCACATGGAGCAGAGCAGTTCGATGAGAGTGACCCTAGAGGTCGAAAACAACGGTCTACATTTTTCAACTACTTTGTTTTCTGTCTCTCATGTGGAGCACTCGTGGCCGTGACGTTCGTTGTGTGGCTAGAGGACAATGTAGGCTGGGAATGGGGATTTGGTGTCTCCACTATCTCCATCTTTGTCTCTATTCTTGTCTTTCTCTCCGGTTCGAGGTTTTATAAGAACAAGATCCCTCGTGGGAGTCCTCTCACTACAATCTTGAAGGTAATGTTTTAAGACCACTCCCTACTTTACAAAACATAGAATGTTTTAGCCAAAACGGCAAAGATGAAAGAAGTTATGTTCATCTAAAACTATTATTAAAATTTAAATTCAAAACAATTCCATCAATTTTCAATTATAAAATAAATTGTAAATTATTTACACAACTTTGAATAAATTTAAAATTTGTGTAAAATGTGAAAGGAACATCAAACATTGGTTAAAACATGTTATACTTTGAAACCGAGTAATATGTTTTCGATAATTGTCGACAATGAATCACTTTTGCTTCCTAACGTCTCTACGTACAGGTTCTTCTTACAGCTTCTCTAATGAGTTGCTCGAGTAAATCTTCGAGTACTGGTGTTGAAAAATTCTCTATGACCACATCTAATAACCTGGTAGGAGAAGATCAATCAGAAGGAGAAAAGAGGGATTCTCAGACACTAACCAATAGCTTGAGATGTCTAAACCGAGCGGTAGAAGGAAAATTGGTCCATAGATTGCTAGAATGCACGGTCCAACAAGTGGAAGACGTCAAGATTGTGCTCAAAATGCTTCCTATATTCGGCTGCACTATAATGCTAAATTGCTGCTTAGCTCAGCTCTCTACTTTCTCTGTCCGCCAAGCTGCCTCCATGAACAGAAAGATAGGAAACCTAGTGGTTCCCGCAGCTTCTTTACCGGTTTTTCCGGTAGTGTTCATGTTGATTCTTGCACCAGTCTATGACCATTTGATTATCCCATTTGCTAGAAGAGTAACAAAGTCAGAAATGGGTATTAGTCATTTGCAAAGAATCGGTGTAGGGTTAGTCCTTTCTATATTAGCAATGGCGGTGGCTGCTCTAGTCGAGTTAAAAAGGAAGAGAGTAGCCTCAGAAGCTGGATTGCTTGACTCAAAACAAGCATTACCAATCAGTTTCCTATGGATCGCGATTCAGTATCTGTTTCTAGGATCAGCTGATCTATTCACACTAGCCGGTTTGCTAGAGTTTTTCTTCACAGAAGCACCTTTTCTATGAGATCATTGGCCACATCGCTCTCATGGGCTTATTTGGCGATGGGGTTTTATCTTAACTCGGCGATGGTGGTGATTGTGAACTGGATGACTGAGAGTGGAGGAAGAACTCCTTGGCTCAGTAAAAAAGTTGGCATTAACCGTTACAGACCATACTTGTTCTATTTGCTCTTGTGTATTCCGAGTGTTGTTAACTTCTTACATTATCTCTTCTGGGCGATGCGTTACAAGTACATATCTACTGGTGCCAGAAACTGATGTGAAATATACATATATATATATATATATATATATATATATATATATATATATATGCACTCATTAATCTTATGATACTGTAGTTTTTATGTTTTCTGAGAGGGTAAATATTTTGGAATCACCCACTATAGTGTAACTTCGTTAATAGCAACTTATTATTGAAGTAAAATTTAAGCCAATATTAAAATATCCTTTGATCTCCGCCCTATACCAATTAATCGGTATCTATTCTAATCGTTACCTTGAGCACATACAAACCCTTATTACTTGGTTGTGTTCTCTCTCAGAATCTGAACTGATTGTACATGGTGAGACCTCGAGTTGAAGATACTGTAGACATTAAGAAGATTATGACTGAGATTTGCAACACAATCAAGAAGGAAGTTATGTAAAGGGTTTGTAGAGAATCTTAACACTCTTCTTACTGAAAGTTGCAATCTGTTTTGATCTAACCTTAACTATTTTCATGTTCTGTCAGGCGCTAAGAAATTAGGTTAACAATGAATAGAAGAGGAAACCGGGATGTTAATACACGAGCGGATGCATTTAGAAACAATTTTCTTGTTTTCCTTCGTAGAGACTAATATAAAATTGGCATTAGGACAGAGACTCATGTGTTCTATATTTCTTACAAGTTATATCTCATAGTTGTGTTTGTATATATGTTACAAGGGTAGCATTACACTGCTTACAGTAGTGATATTTTCTATCAAGGCTAGCAAATTGAAAGCTACATATACAACATCCTCAAACTAAATCTCTAAAATGTTCATTCCTATCCTTTTTTTTCTCTCACAGCTTGCAATAGTTTATAGGGGTGAGTGGCTGGGCTTTAACGGTAGTATTCTCACTGTAAAATTTAATCTGTAGAATTTTTTGATGTATTTGTATCTAATTAACTGTAGAAAAAACAAAAAGGAAAAAAGAAAGTTATTCTATAGCAGTATTTTTTTGTTTTAGAAAATAAGGTTCCTACAACCATTTCTTTAAAGTTTTGGCTTTAATTGTTAAAACTATATAAAACATGATTAGTAATTTATATGGTTGTAGATATATTTTATGATTTTAAAGTTAAAGTCACTTGTAACAGCCCAACCAATCACTCATGTTAGCTTCTTTTTTTCTTAATCCTTCTTATAAGTAATAGTGACTCCAACGGCAAACTCTTTGGATTCTTGGTTATTAACACATTCGATTATAGAGAAAGCACAAACTCACTGGAAACTCTTCAGATTTACCATGAAATAATGTAGTACTAGGAAGTAAGCGTCATTCCACACCAAGACATATCTTTTGAAAAAGAAGAGACACATATCACAACACACACATTGAGCACAGTTCTTGCATTACAAACCCATATATGCTTATTATTGGTTTTTATTTAAAGCAGGATTGGACCAAACTGATTCTAGACATCTGAGGTGAAACGGGCGCTTTCCAAAATATTTGTTGCGTTACCCAAATCAAATCCATCACGTCTATGGAACTCTTTAATCTGCAATTACGGGTATATACCTAGATCGTGAATACAATGGACCAACTAACATATATGATGAATAATGCCGAGACTGTATCCAAAGTCTTGATAGTGAAAATGTAGTACCTGGTTATGAGGCAGATCTTTGAACTCTGGAAGAACCAAACGTTGAGTGAACTCAATGTATGAAGCCGGGATTGTTTCAGTGACCCCATCTGCAAATTCAACCTCAATCTTCTCCGAGATGGATGACACTTGTAATAGTAGACCATCTTGACTCACTGCAATGCATGTTTATTCACATCCAATCCAATAAAACCATTGTAATGAAAAGCCAAATGTCTTATGATCACAAGGGGAACAAACCTTTGAGAATTCCTCCATCGTTGTTGAGTTCGAATCCCTTTTCTTCTAGATACTTTTTGATGCATTTGATGTCACTGAATTGGTGTTTGAGTCGATGAACAGAAAATGCAAGATGGTTCATCATGTAGCCGTGGATAAGTACCCATGCCGCAAATTCACTCTCTCTGCACCGTTTCATAATAGTTTAGCTTTTCATCAATAATTTATTTCGTTAAAATCACACTTTTTACAGCTTATTGTACACCTATAGCACTTTTTAAGCTTTTTACTAGATAAGTAATATTTGTTTACCGAACATTACTGGTTTATCTTTATCTTCTTCTTTTTTTCCTTAGACATCACTTCTCACATAATGAATAGGGAATATGATTAGAGAAAGTGTTATATACTTGGCAAGTTGCTGGAAGTCGGTGGATGTTGGCTTCTCCCAAATTAAAGACCCCAAAGTACTTGAAAGAACCGCTTGCTTACCTCCTTCCGGTTTTAGATACTTCCTTATTATCTCCTAATTAACAAACACAACCAAGAATATATACATATCAAGATTCGCAACAATAACATTACGTTTGTGATCATTCGTAATCATACCTGTGATTCAGGACTTAGTTCGTCTACAAGAAGCTCAGCTATAACAAGTCGTGGCAAAGGGCCATTGCCTAGACCATGACCATCTTCGGGGACGTAAATATCCGGAGGAGAAAACGTGAGAACTCTTAGTTTCTTCGTTGGAAAATCAAGCCCACCTTTAGCTTTGTATCCATAATCCATGAAGAAGCTCGATAATGATTCTATTCCGTAACCCTCCACCTACGCATACCCAAATAATAATAACTCATAAAACTGATCTTTACCATTTGTTTGACATAGAAAATTTCAGTTCTAACACATAATACTTTTCAAATTTACAATTAATAAATAATTATTTTCAAACATACCTTAAATGAAAATATTTATAAAATATTTACAAACTCAATCTCACCCCTTTAACACTAAACCCTAAGTAACAATCACTAAAGTGTAAACTCAAATATTAATATACTTTTGATTGAGAGTATTTTTGAAAAGTGACACTTAACTTGTGATAATCTTACCAATTTCTCTTTCATCTATCCCCCATTAATGTGAACTAATTACTATTACTATAATTTGTTTTCTGTAATTTATCTTGCTAATAATTTGATTTATATTATAATCAGCTTATAGTTATTTCTTATAATTAGTATTAAACATTTACCTTCAGATAATATGTATTTTAAACATTTACATAACTATTTGTTATTATATTTATTGTGCAATGTGGTTATTTATTATAAAATCCGTAAATATTTTTTTTTATTTATTTATTGGACATCTAATTATCCGAGGAAGTTATATTTATATCATATAACCTAATAAGCATGTAACATATTCTCTTAGTGTTCTATTACAAAACTCTTTTTCTGGAACATTAAACGAAAAATTCGATTACAATACTTATACACTAAACTATATATTCAACAAAATAACACCTTCATTGCTTGATTCATAGTAGATTGTGAAAATATCGAATATCCACATATTTTTTCACCAGAGTTACAGACATACATACCTTAAACGTCTGAAAAGTGAAGTGATCGTAGCAGATCTTCTCGTTATCTACTGAGTGAACAAGATCCCAAATCGTCTTCGCCATTGGGTTCTTCCTCAGATACGTCTTCAGTATATTCTCAAACACATTCCGCAGAAATGTTTCACTTCCTCCCTGTTGCATGGCAATTATGAATTATCACAACTTCGTAATATTAATTTCTATCCGCTGTTTTGTATAGAATGAAAAAATATTGACAAAGAACCTTAAATGACGAAGTGTGGGGAAAGTCCAAGGAACCCATATAGAAAGATCTTTAAGCAATTTGTCTGAGAAACTGAGCCTTGCTTAGTGTTTCATTTGAACTTTAACTGAAGTCTTGTTGTTCTTATTTATATTGTATTTCGTTTTAAAAAGAGACGAAGGGATCACTATTATTATTACTATTTTTGTTTTTTGTTCGGTTAACCTAACAGGAAGTTACTATTATTTACTTTCTTTCTTTTATTGACGATCCCACACGTAATCTACGATATGGGCAAGTTGGGAGTTGGGACAAGATCGTATCAAATCCTTCCACGTATCTATCTGATAGAGATATTCTTTTTATACTTTTTAAATACTTTAATGTGCCTTATTCCATAGTCATGACAAATTGATTAACAAAATCTTTCTTGAAAATGATGAAAGAATATGTGGACAAAAGCATCCGCGGTCTGGATCGTAAGCTTGACAGACGCAAGCCAAACGGCATACGTCCTAGTAAAATGGCGATGCATCTTAATTTGTTTTTCTTTTGATGATTTTCAGCTAAATGGTTATGCATCATAAGTAGTATACAGACCAAACAAGCAACACGATCCAGACCAAACAAGCATGTGAGCAACATGTTTTCTGTTAAATGGTTATGCATCGTAACCATTAAGGTTTAGTTTTTCAGACATTAGTTTAATGGTTATGCAACATGTTTTCTGTTAAATGGTTATGCATCATAACCATTAAAGTTTAGGGTTTAAGGTTAGATATTAAGGTTTAGTTTTCAGACATTAGTTAAGGTTTTTGTTTTTAACACTTGGAATTTAAAGTTTTCCGGTTGAGATATAGTGCTCCTCTTGTATTTGATTCGATATACTGATATAAATAAGTATAACCAAATATTTTATATATTTTATATGTTAACGGCATATATTTATCCAATAAATTTCTTAATCATTCTTTTTTGGAAAATAGCAAACGGTAATATGAAAATGTCTTGCTATTATGTTTGATTTAAGGTAGGAAAATCATCAAATATTATTGGCCATTATATTTGTTATCCGTTAATGATATGTATGACTATTATGATACTATGACAAATTAATTTACATCCAGGAATCATTTAATTTACCATTGTCGCATATGAAATGATTTAGTGTTAAGGTTTTTTGTCTTTTACGATTTAAGATTTAGCGTTTTGCGTTTGACATTTAGTGTTCCATATTGTGTTTGATTTAGTATACTACTATAAGTATGTATAATCGGATAGTGTTATGTTATCCGGTTAATGGCACACTTTATTCAATGAATTTAGTAATCATGTCTTGAAAAATGGTAGATAATAATAAAAAATGTTTTGCCCATTATGTTTGATTCACGATAGGGATATCATCAAATATTATTGGCTATTGTATCTGATATTGTCATTTTTAATATATATTTACATATCTATAGACCTAGCCCTCATCATAAGATTCACCTTCTGAAACCATAATCTCGATCACTGCCCCAAAAAGTCTTTCAGCGTTTGCTTCCCCTTCACACGCCTACACCAATCAAGTTGCACAAGCATTAGGGATAGAAAAGTAAACTGATCATCGCCATTTTCTATATCCTCTAACTTCAGTAACTCTATGTACATCTACCTAATTTGTCTTCCATCCACGTATGTAGATTACTATATACTCTAAAAGTAAAAAGAGGCGCAAAGATGTAGAAATGGTTTTTTTTTTTTATCTTATTCACATATGAGGCAAAGCATATATATGAGTTTGTTCATAATATAGAACACGTAACCTAGCTATACACATATGGCAACATTCCATATAAGAGAGATATTTCGAATATCTTTGTATATATTTTCGTATATCCTCCCTCAATTTAGAATATGAAGATGTAAAATGTCCAACTTGGAACGGAAACCATCAAAATCACCTTGGCCAAGATCCTTAGTAAAGATGCCAACTAAATGTTTGTGGGTAAAAACATAAGCAGCAATGATAGTTCCAGCTTGTATCTCGTTTCGTATAAAATGACGGTCAATCTCAAATTGTTTCGTTCTTTCATTGAACACGTGATTCTACACTGTGTGAAGTATAGCCATACTATCACAATAAAGTGTCTTCGGTTGAGAAATAAAAACATTAACGTCTGTGCGGAGTATCTTAACCTTAAACCAAATCACTTTACAAATCATGAGAGCTGTTTCACGGTATTCTGCCTCCGTGAAAGATCTACTAACCACTGCTTGCTTTTTCATTTTCCAAGATATCAGTGACTAGCCTAGTTGTACGAACCAGCTCATAAGTGATCGACATGTTAAGGGACATCCCTCCCATTCAGAGTCACACCATCCTTAAAGATGAAGATCTGAATCTGCACACAACAATATCCCTTGGCCCGGTGTCCCGTTGAGATATCAAATAACTCGTGTAGTTGCATCCCAATGTTCTTCCAGAGGTTCATTCATGAAATGCGACAAAACATGGACCGAATATGCAAGGTTTGGTCTAGTAACCACCAAATATATTAGTTTTCCAAAAAGATGCAGATATGAAACTGGGTCGTAGAGAAGTGATCCATTTGATAAGGGCAAACTATGTTTTTTCCAGAGGAAAACAGTTGGTTTAGATGAAAGAAGTCCAATCTCAGAGCTAATATCAGAGATGTATTTTATTTGACAAACATAAATTCTTTCAAGACTATATAAACTTCAATACCCAAAAATCTATACTCCAAAATCTTTCATGTGAAAATAGAAGCTTAAGTACTCCTTGAATTATATAATCGCTGCAACTGAATTCCATATGATAATCAGATCATCAATATATACAAAGACTTAAAGTTGCATACCATTATTTGTGTAGAAGAATAAAGAGTAGTCTGCAAGTGGCTGCCGGAACCCATAAGCCTTAAAAGATGTTCTGAGTTTAGCAAACCAACATTGCACAGCCTGTTTAAGACCATATAATGATTTATATAACCTATATACTTTCCTGTTATCCACAGAAGAAAATCCTGATGGCATCTTCATATATATATATATATATATCTTCTTTCAAGTCACCGTGTAAGAAGGTGTTATGTATGTATATTTGATGTATCTCCCAATTTCGAGCTGAGACCACAGATAGAACCGTTTGAACTAATGTCATCTTATGGCTCGAGAATGTTTCATCATAATTTATCCCTTTAATCTATCGATTTCCCAGTACCACTAATCATGCTTTGTACTGTTCAATTGATATTTGATTGTAAATATCCATTTATAGCCAAGAGCTCTTTTGCTGCTAGACTGTGAATCAAGACTTCAAATCTTAGTTTTTTCGAGTGCATCAATTTCCCTTTGCATAACGTCTCTCCACTGTAGGTCTAATATTGCCTCTGCAAAATTCTTAGGTATTTTGGCAGTTGTAATTTCATTGAGAAAACACTTATGACTTAGGAAGAAGCGGTCATTTGAAAAAAAATATTTTCAATAGGATACAAAACCTTTGATTTTATACATACCAGACTTGTTTGATAGTCATTCAGATATGCATGATCTTTTCAGTGACGTTTTATTTTGTTCAATTAAGTTTAAGCCGATTCTAAAAATGTTGTGTTTAAGCCCTCGTTGTCGTCCAATTATTTTTCAACCCTATGCCTGCTTTAGAAGTTTCAAAAACTGTTTTGTGAAACTATTTGATGCAGATTCCCTTGATTATGCAGTACATTATGGATTTCTATTTGTGACGTTTATCTCAACACCCTCGTCATCATCACTTGGGATAACTGGATACACTTGTACATTCATTGAGTCTGTCGAAAGTACTAATATAAATGGTGAAATTTTTGGTTCCACAAAAGAGATCTGTTATTATCTGCATGCATCTCTTTTTCAGCTAGTCTATCATATTCTACAAATGAGAATGGGAAGACTCCTTCCTCAAATATTACATCTCGAGATACACTGAAAGACTGATTTTTGAGATCGAAAACAAGCCATACGGTCTTGCATAAGGATAACCGACTAAAACACATTTTCGACATTGACTTTCAAATTTATACCCCTCGCTTCCTGATTGTGAATGAAACTTACTGATCCTAATACACGAAGCTGTGCATATTCTGGTTGTTTGTCATGAATTACCTCATAAGGTGTCTTCCCATACAATAGAGGTGAAAGTGATTTAACAAATACGAGGCACAAAGGACACACTCAACTCATAATTCTACCAGAAAATGTACTTGAAAAGGATTGCACGAGTCACATTCAGTATGTGGAGATGCTTTCGCTCAACTCTTCTATTTTGTTGTGGAGTTCCAACACAAGATGTCTCACGATGAATTTATTGTTATAGAAAGTAAGTACTCATATATATAAACTCACCTTCATTTTTGCTTCTAAAAACATGTACTAACTAGTTAATTCTGTTGAATCGTCGCAAAGGAAAAACTATCAAAGTTTCGTTTTTGTTTCGCTCTTTGCATTCATTAGGTAAACCCATGTTACTCAGGAGTAATCATCCACGTAGGTTAGAAAACATCCATCACGAAATGTGTAAGAATCTAATATTGTCCCTATATATCACAATTGATGATTTCAAAAATTGCAGTAGTTTTATTATTGCTTAAAAGAAATGGATACCGAGTTTTATTAGCGGGATGACAAATCTCACATGTTGAATTCAACAAATCAGAAGTGCTAGTAGAAAAATCAAAACCCTTCAAAGCTGCAACTACTTTCAAAGATGGGTGTCCGAGAAGTCGATGCCACACTTCCAGAGATTATCTCACAAGAACTTTCACCATCGCATCCATTTCAAGTTCTGAAAGTAGACAAATCTCCCACGCCTACCCACTCTAATAAGGGTCCTCGTAATGCAGTTCTGAAGAACCTAAAATAGAACCAATAACTGCATTACACCATCATTTTCTACTCTCAGCTGAGTGACTGATATCAAGTCAGATCTCTAATCCTCAATGTAGTAAACCTCAACCAGTCTAAGATGAGAATTTATCTTAATAGACCCAATTGTGTCTG
This sequence comes from Moricandia moricandioides, assembly GCA_905132885.1. NCBI lineage: Eukaryota > Viridiplantae > Streptophyta > Magnoliopsida > Brassicales > Brassicaceae > Moricandia > Moricandia moricandioides. The sequence goes on from CAJHQQ010002099.1 coordinate 28,228, forward strand.
CCAACACTATTCGTTTATCTTCTAAGAAGATATATGTCAGAGTAAAAATTTTAAGTTCTCTAAGATGTCTATTCTAAATGTCAGATGGTGAGTAACTTTTGTATCTAAAATCAGAGTAGGAGAATAGTTCTTACCTGAAAAGTGTTCGTAGACACTAACGGTGCCTTCATTGATTACATTTCACACTAAGTCATTGCTAATTGCTCAATCCTTGTATTATCGTTCGATCAACTTTAATAGTGGACATATTAGCATATGCATCATTTGGCTGTCACACAGCTACATTTATACGCTGCCACGACCGCTTGAGGTGCCAACTTTTTTAAATCTTCCTTTACTAGTTTGAGTACGAGGTCGTTCACCCCACCATTCTAGATATCTGAGAACTTGGAAGAAACTTTCAGCTGGATGACCTGCCTGATAGGTTCATGTCTCGTGGTCGTGTGACTTGTTGACCCACAAAGACCATTCACTCTTGACGTTCATCGCTCATTCGTTTATGTACCCAAGTATCTTCATCTTATGTCACTTTGAGGTACACATTTTCAAGACTTGGGATCGGCTCTTACATCAACAGAGGAGTGTAAATAGTATCAAACGTAGTCTCATCGAACCCATCAGAAATTTATTAACTTTATCTTCTCCACATTGTTTCTCCATAGTAGCACTCAAGCTTGCACTATTGCAACACATCTCACCATTGGTTGATATCTACCAAACTGTCCCAAATTTTATTGAGCTTGTCATAGTATGTCTCAATAATGATACATGTTCATGGCAATTTGTAAGCTCCTTGCATAACTGGTATACGCGAGGTCTGTTAGTGACGCAAAATCATCTTATAATATGCTCCTACAAATCTCGAGTGAGTGCTTTGTGTGAGATACTCGATTGAAGTTGTGGTTCATTTTTCATCTCAACGTGTTGATGGTCTTCCAATCTTCATAGTCAGACGAGTCCTTTGTTGGATGGATAAGACTTCCATATACAAATCTAATCTTGCAAGAACTTAGAGCAGTCTCCAAGTTAGTCACTCATTCTTCATAGCTATCTCCACATAAAAGGTGGTGAGAGATAACACTTATGGGATTATCACTCAAGCTGAGATCATACAACGAGATATTTCGCGCAGGTGTTGAGAATCAAGGTCTAGTCACAAAGGTCACAGTCGCTAAAGAATGTTCATCCATGATTTTGAAACACAAACTTAAATAAAGAGAAAGATTCTTGTGAAGAAAATAAAAATATCAATAATTTTAAGTGTCTGGCTCATGACATCATGAAAATAGGCACAAAGATGTAGAAATGGTTTCTTAATCTTATTCACATATGAGGTAGACATATATATAATTTTGTACAGAGTATCGAGCACGTAACCTAGATATATGTGGAAGCACACTGGCCTAGTGGCCAAGGGTTAAATTTTTTTACAGCAAGTATGGGGTTTAATTCTCAGAGGAAGCTATTTCTTGTAGATTATATGATCCTAGCTTATTAGATGTTCTAGAGTATTGCAGTCAGAACCGTTCATTATGGTGTGTGTTGTAGAAGGAGCTTATCCATCAAAGATGTCGCATATGTAGAACTGTTTATTGATGTGAATGTCACGGAGAGAACTACATTGTGGATTCTCTGTTATAGGTAGTATCATTATATATAATAAAAATAAATATTATATTGATGATGTAATCGATGATTTAATGGTGTTTAAAAATATATCGCTACACCTATGAGAACATATTATATAAAAGAAATAAATAAAAAAATGTCGGTTATCTTAAAATATATCTTCCAATAAAGAAAACGTGCAAGTTCTTTAGTATCACGTATTCCATAGTCATGCCAAATCACCTCACAAAATCTTCGATAATCGTCTCGGGAGTATAAAAGGAAACGGACAAAAGCACCCAGTCTGGATCATACCACTTGAAAGAATCAAGCGAAACGGTATATTACATAGTAAGTTACATCTGGTTGGTAAAAACATCGAGATCTCTCTCAAACACATCAACCTCATTTAGTTATTTGTTCTTAGCATTTACGTTTAGATTCTTGTTATCATTATGTGATATTGTAAATCGACTATCAATTCAGTCCATTTTTTCAAATTAAACCTGATTTCATTGTTATTTTTCTAAGAATCTTTGTGTACTAAAGTTTTTCTTCTCGAATTAACAAATACAAACACTCTCAAATGTCTAGTGTAGATTTTAGGATCCACAATCCTTTTGTTTCAGATAGGATTGGACAAAACCAAAGTGATGATTCTAAACATCTGAAGTAAATCGAGAGCTTTCCAAAATGTTGTCCGCATTATTGAGTGCAAAATCTTCACGTCTATGAATCTCTTTAATCTGCAACCAAAGGGTATATACATATAGATCTTGAACATAATGGATTACTGACTAACTCATAATTATAAAAAGATGACTACCATCCAAGCAAAAACATTATGAATTAGGTGCGGATCTACAACTATATTTAACCGAGGGCATATAAAATTGTTCACTATATTTTCTAATTTGATAAGGGACACTGTCATTGATTAACTTTAATTGCTTAATAATGAAAAATGAATGACCCCATACGTTTCTTACTACGCCCGCTCCTGTTATGGTTCTTTTGTATTTATTTATATTTATGTAATAAACAATTAAAATCTTAAAAATATAAAAAATGGTGAAAAATTCGTTATGCTCCTGTGCACTAGCATCTCATCCTTTATGTAGTGTACCTGATCATGAGGCAGATCTTTGAACTGTGGCAAAACAAGACGTTCAGTGAATTCAATGTATGAAGCAGGGACCGATTTGACTACACCGTCTGAAAACTCTACCGGAAGCTGCTCCGAGAGTGATGACACTTGTATCAATAGCTCATCAGTACTCACTGAAATTAATCAAACAATCCAATCAATGGTTGGCAAATTAGATTTTGTTTATACATATATGTAGATAACTAACCTTTGAGAACTCCTCCGTCCTGGTTGAGATCAAATCCATTTTCCTCAAGATAATGTATGATGCAGTTGATGTCACTGAAACGGTGTTTAAGTCGATGAACAGCAAAGGCTAGATGGTTCATTGTGTAGCCGTTGATAAACGCCCATGCCGCCAGTTCGTTTTCTCTTCAGCATTCACAACATGTAATTATTTAATTGAAATCAATATGTAATAATTAATTAAAGAGATATGATTTAGAGAGTGTATAATATATACTCGGCAATTTGCTTAAATTCGCTCCATGTTGGCTTCTCCCATATTAAGGATCCAAGAATACTTGACAGAAGGGCTTGCTTGCCTCCTTCTGGCTTCAGATACTTCCTTATTATCTCCTGATTAACACTGAATAATTTAGAAGTAGAACCAACAAAGAAACACCAAATAATAATGAGTGATTTGGGTGGGATGATGATATTTTGGAAGCAAATTAAATTAATAAAAATGATGCAGGGGCGGATGCAAGTGCATGGGTATGGGGTCCTCTGCCCCTACTCTTTTTTTTTCTTAAATAATTTAAGTATGTTTGGCTAAATATTCTTTAGTTTTGGGAAGAATAGGAAAGTGACCACCAACCTAATTTTATTTTTGATATTTTTAATATTGTGTCCCAAACTACAAAACTGTCTAAATCTGCCCATGCAATGATGTGACTTAAATATACTTTGAATGATAATACCTTTCATTTCACCATCACGGAAAGTGTGATTGTTTATATAGCATGTTACTTTTAAGTTTTAACCATAATAACATTAAGTTTATGTTGACGTTTAATTAATTTAATGCATGTTAGTGTATAAATTAAACACTATATGAAAACTAACATGATACTGAAAAACTCATATTTCCCATAACAATTAAATTAAGTACAAAAGTTTTAAGTAAAAATTTGACACTATTTGAGAGTAGTACGTTACATCATTTTTCTCTAATAGCTTATTTTACCATTATTGCAATTTATAAAAATCTCTAAATAAAAAATTTCCCTCTTAAATACTCCCTCCGTTTCATATTAAATGTCATTGTAAAGAATTTTTTTTATTACAAAATAAGTGTCGTTTTTGACTTTCGATGCAAAATTTATTACCTGTTTTATTGTAATTTATTTTTCTATTTGTTGAAATATGGTTAAGTATATATGTAATTGTGTTTTTATATAGAAAATATGCAAAATTAATTATTTTGTTAATTCATGTGCAAAAAGATAAAATGACAATTAATATGAAACAGAGGGTAGTATGTGTTTGCGAGATCACTCATACCTGTGATGCATGGCTTAATTCGTCCACAAGAATTTCACCCATAACAAGTCGGGGTAAGGGTCCATTGCTTAGGCCATGGCCATCCTCAGGGATCTTAATATCGGGAGGAGAAAACCAGAGACCTCGCAGGTTCTTCTTTGGAAAATCAAGGCCACCTCCTATTTTATATCCATTATCCATGAAGAAACTTGACATGGAGTCTATTCCATAACCATCGACCTATCCATACAACAGAAAATAATTCACGAGATTCATATGATAATGTTAAATAGGATATATTTTTCCCATATTCAACAAAAAAGAAAGTTTTCATTTTTCTAAAGTAAATGTTCTTCCATTGTAAGTGTTTTAGCAAGAAGATTAGAGCACTTTTATCGAGAGTCTCAAAGGAAAGCTAAACGAAAAAGAAAAAATAAAAATAAAAAGAGAAGACAAAAGCAGAAGAAATATTGGGAAATTTCACTTTTACCTTTTTAAAATGGATATTTTCAAAAGTACATATGTATAAGATTTCACTAAAGAATATAGTTATGTAGTTAAAATAGAATCATTTTTTTTGTTGGAGAAATATTTGTAAGCTATCAGCAATAAGGATGTCCTTATATAGAGTCAGATTCAAAGCTCTTAGTTAATTTTCCTCTATTAGGTGACTAGATTAAATAACCTTCAAAGTATTACTTTTCCTTTTATTCCACGTTATACCAACATATAGGCGGACTTTTTGACTAAGTTACATTTGCGTTCGCTTGAATTCCATTGATGATCATCTTCACTATGGTCACTTGTGGAACCCAAAAATATTTACGAATTTTTACTAAAACATCGTAGAAACGTAAAAGAATTTTGTGATGCTATTTAGTTAATGTGATATCTTTATTTCTTTGTAATGAAATTATGAAAACTCCAAACTCTATATATAACAAGGGATTCTAAAAATTATATAGAGAATACCTTAAGTGTCATGAAAGTGAAGTGATCGTAGCAAATCTTCTCGTTGTCCACGGACTGAACTAGTTCCCATATCCTTTTCGTTGTTGGGTTCTTCTTCAAGTACGTCTCTAATATATTCTCAAACACATTCCGAAGAAATAATTCGCTTCCTCCCTGCATATAAACGGTACGGTAGATCATATATTAGATAGTATATAAATGCTATCTTCTTTTTCAAATTTTTGATGAATCAAGAACCTTGAAAGATGAAGTTGGAGGCAAGTCGAGAGAAACCATGTTGGGGAAATCCTTGACTTTGTTAATAAGAAACATGGTTTTGCGTGATTGTTCTTATTTATAAACACATTTCTATGCGAGGAAAAGGAGTCATGATGTCCATTACCAGGATTGTTGATATTTTATTGGGCATGGTGAGATTTATGCACGTCTTTCTTTTACACAATGAAATATATAAAAGTCATTCAACGAATCCTCTTTATCAGATTATGCACGTCTTTGCTTTACTTATTAATAAAAGATTTAGAAATGATGCACGAGATTTAGTGTTCATATAACTCCACCTAGAATCTTATCAGCTTTATGCAAGCAATTATGTTTTTGTTAATAAATAATTAGACATAATGCACGAGATTTTCCTTACCAATGAAAAGTGAGCTCACCACTATGATTTATATTGGATACGGTGGGATTAAATTATATAAAACCATTCAAGGAATACTCCTCATCAGATTATGCACTTCCTTTGTTGATTTATTGACAGAAATATTTAGATATGATACACGTGAATTTCTTTACCGATCTCATTAGTATTTTATTCGGTATGAACTCATTAGTATTACCACCCAGTTAAAAGTTTCTTATGGCTAAATCCACCTTAGCGAAACGGATTGGTGATCTTGAAGAATAAAATCTATTGTTTTATGTTATTACGTGGTCTTCAAATTTTTTTTTTAATTGGAATAAGTCATCCTAGTTTGTAGGAGCTAGTGATGAGTTAGTTTAGCTACTTAGGGGTTGACTGGTTTTTCCGCTACCACCCGCAAACGCAGCTTTTGCGGTTGGTAGCGGTTGTTGGCGTTTTGTAACAATCATACAAAACGCAATAAATCGCTTCAAATCGCTTCAAACCGCTATAGACCTCTAAAATTCAAAAGCTGGTTCCGGCTAGCGTTTGCGGTTGCGGGCGGTTGCGGGAGAGTAAATATTTTTTTTTTCAAAAAAATTATATAAAATAAAATAAAAATAATCAATTAAAATTTTAAATTAAATAATAAAATACCAAAATGTATACATTATATTGTAATTTATATTATAAAACTTTGAAGAAAAATATTTTTATAATTTTAAAATAATTTAATAGTATAATTTATAAATATAATTTTATATTTAGTATAATAATATGATTTTTGATATTATTATTATTATATATAATATAAATATTGTTAATTTATTATCTAACCACTGCTGCATTTAATAGTTAACCAGTCATAAATATCCCGCAAATGCAATAATTTTTAACCGCTTTACCAGTCGTCCAAATCTCTTAATAACACATAAAACCGCAACCGCCCGCATCCGCAAACATCCGCAGTCGCAAACGCAACCGCTGCGATTACACCAGTCAGCCCCTTAGTTGAGTCTTTTTCGTTAAGTTGTTAAGACCATGTAAAGTCTATTTAAAGACTGTCTTTGATTACGTTGAATGCAAGCTTTTCACATTCACTCTTGATCTTTCAAAAAACCAACAAGTGGTATCAGAGCCACAACGAACCTAAGAGAAAAAAGAGAAAAGAAAAGATGAGTGAAAGAGAAACGTTGATCATTCCAAAGTTTGATGGAGATTATGAGCATTGGGCAATGCTCATGGAAAACCTGCTCAGATCCAAGGAGTGATGGGATCTGGTTGAAACGGGGTTCACATCGCCAAAGAGGGATGCGATTCTAACAGAGGCACAAAAGACGGAGCTGGCTGAGAAGACAGTCAAAGACCACAAAGTGAAGAACTATCTATTTGCATCAATAGATAAGACGATCCTTAAAACCATTCTGAAGAAGGAAACGTCGAAGGAACTATGGGATTCCATGAAGAGAAAGTTCCAAGGCAACGAAAGAGTGCAGAATGCACAATTGCAGAGGCTAAGGAGAAGCTTCGAAATATTGGAGATGAAGATAGGAGAAACGATCACAGCATACTTTGCAAGAGTGATGGAGGTTGCCAATGATATGCAAAATCTTGGAGAGGATATGCCAGATGCAAAGGTGGTGGAGAAGATACTGAGAACTTTGGTTGATAAGTTCACCTATGTTGTATGCGCTATAGAAGAATCCAACGACATAAAGGAGTTGACGGTGGATGGGCTTCAGAGTTCATTGATAGTGCATGAGCAAAACCTCAGCAAGAACACGGGAGATGAACATGCCATGAAGGTTGAGGGTCAGTGGAGATCTGACTATGGTAGAGGCAGAGGCCGAAATCAGAGCACCTCACGAGGACGAGGTAGAGGAGGATTTCAAGTTAGAGGGCGTGGGAGCACAAGCTACAACAAGGAGCATGTCGAATGCTACAAGTGTCACAAATTTGGGCGTTTCAAGTTTGAATGTCCAAGCTGGGAGAAGGAGGTAAACTATGCTGAGATGGAGGAAGATATGCTTTTAATGGCGCATGTAGACACCTTTGAAGAAACTCAAGAACATGTATGGTTCTTGGATTCTGGTTGCAGCAACCACATGTGTGGAACCAAGGAGTGGTTTGTGGAGTTTGAGAGTAACTTTCGTCAAAGTGTCAAACTTGGAGATGATAGGAGGATGATGGTAGAAGGAAGAGGGAGTCTGAGATTAGAGATAAATGGAATCATCATAGTGATTACATCTATCTACTACGTACCCGGGTTAAAGAACAACCTCTTCAGTGTTGGACAACTACAAGAGAAGGGGCTTCGGATCATCATTGAAGATGATGTATGAGAGAACTGGAGCAAGCAACAGAAGAGGCTGATCTTTAAATCAAACATGACCAAGAACAGGATGTTCATGGTGATGGCTCGTGTTAGAAAAGCTAAAGAAGAAGAGGAAACCAAGTGCTTGCAAGTAACGGCGAAGAATGATCAACTGTGGCACAAGCGTTTTGGACATCTAAACATAAGAAGTATGAGATCATTAGCAGAGAATAACATGGTGAAAGGTTTGCCTGCTCTAACTCAAAATGGAGACGAGGTGGTGTGTGAGATATGTATGAGAGGGAAACAAAACAGAGAAAGCATTTCGAGGAAGAGTACGTGGAAAGCAACACGCGGTCTGCAACTAGTCTACAGCGACATCTTTGGACCAATCACACCATCATCAGAGAGTGGGAAGAGGTATATAATCAACTTTATTGATGATTATAGCAGGAAATGCTGGAATTATTTATTAACCGAGAAATCAGAAGCATTCAATACCTTTAAGGAGTTTAAAGCTGGAGTGGAAAGAGAGTTAGGACAAACTTTTGTGTGTCTAAGAACAGACAGAGGAGGGGAGTATAATTCAAAGGAGTTTGAGGAATACTGCAAGAAGAGTGGAATCAAGAGGCAGTTGACAGCAGGCTATACTCCTCAGCAGAATGGAACTGCCGAAAGAAAGAATCAAAGTGTCATGAACATGACAAGATGTATGCTTCTGGAAAGGTCAGTACCAAGAAGATTCTGGCCAGAGGCGGTACAGTATGCAGTGCACATTCCGAATAGAAGTCCATCGGCGGCAATAAATGAAGTCACACCTGAAGAGAAGTGGAGCAACAACAAGCCATCCGTGGACCATCTCAGGATCTTTGGGTGCATTGCCTACGCTATGGTTCCATACGAAAGAAGATTCAAACTTGATGAGAAGAGCACAAAGTGTGTATTCTTTGGGTTAAGCAAAGAGTCAAAGGCATATCGCCTTTATAATCCAACAACGAAGAAAATCCTGATAAGCAGAGACGTGCAGTTTGATGAGAATATTGGTTCAAACTGGGAAGAAGAAGCAGAAGAGAAAGAGCTGGAGTGGGAAGAGACTGAAACTAACTCAGAAACTGGAGAGAACGTTGAACCAGAAGAAGCGCAACATGAAGAAGATGTAGAAGCAAATGAAGAAGAAGTAGAAGTTAACGCAGATGGTGAAGAAGAAAATACAGATGCTACTCCTGCACAGACACAAAACCAAGAAGGATCAGGAAGAAGGAGACAAGCACCAGTGTGGATGAAAGATTACATCTCTGGCAATGCAGGCTTTATCATTGCAGAAGAGGGAGAAGATGTGATTGCTCTGTTCATCGCACACGAAGATCCAAGTACCTTTGAAAAAGCTGAACAAGAAGAATTTTGGAGAAGAGCGATGGAAGCAGAGATTACTTCCATAGAAGAGAACAATACTTGGGAGCTGATGGAGCTACCTGCAGGCGCAACAGTGATGGAACAAGACGAAGTTCAATGAACGAGGAGAGATTGAGAAGTTTAAAGCGAGATTGGTGGCTAAGGGTTATCATCAGAAGGAAGGTGTAGACTTCCATGAGGTCTTTGCTCCAGTAGCAAGATGGGACATTATCAGAATGTTGATTGCTTTGGATGCAGAGAAAGGATGGAACATGTTTCAAATCGACGTAAAGAGCGCTTTTCTGCAAAGAGAACTAAATGAAGATGTTTACGTCGAATAGCCAAAGGGTTTTCAGATTCTAGAGGAATCAGGGAAGGTGTACAAGCTAAGGAAGGCACTCTATGGGCTAAAGCAAGCTCCCAGAGCTTAGTACAGCCGCATAGATGGATACTTCAAGAAGGAGGGCTTTGAAAAATGCTTTTGTGAACACACATTGTTTATAAAGAAAGCTGAAGAAGGTGTATTGGTGGTTAGTCTCTATGTAGATGATCTTATCTACACTGGAAACTCAGAAACAATGCTAGCAAGGTTCAAGGCATCTATGATGGAGAAGTTTGCGATGAGTGACTTGGGAAAAATGAAGTTCTTTTTGGGAATATAAGTGATTCAAGACGAGCAAGGTATCTTCATCAACCAGCAGAAGTATGCAGAAGAAACCTTGGTGAAGTATGGAATGCAGAACTCCAGCTCTGTGAGAAATCCCATCGTGCCTGGAAACAAGTTGTCTAAAGCTGGAGCTGGAGAGGAAGTAGATGCAACAGAGTTTAAACAACTCGTGGGAAGCCTAAGGTACCTAACTGCAACTCGACCAGACTTGATCTATTCAGTGAACTTGGTGAGTAGGTATATGGAGCGTCCAAATGAGCAACATATGCTGGCAGCAAAAATAATTTTGAGGTATGTTCAAGGAACTACTGATTATGGTATCTTCTATAAGCGTGGAGGAGAACAGAGAGTGGTTGGATTTGTAGATAGTGATTACGCAGGAGATGCAGACGACAGAAAGAGCACTTCTGGTTTTGTCTTTATGTTGGGCGAGGAGCAGTGTCGTGGGCATCAAAGAAGCAACCCATAGTGACACTGTCAACAACAGAAGCTGAGTTCGTTGCAGCTGCATACGGAGCATGCCAAGCAGTGTGGATGAGGAATGTGTTAGAAGAAATTGGGTTCAGACAAGAAGGAGGAACAACATTGTTCTACGACAACAACTCCACAATCAAGTTATCTAAAAATCTGGTGCTACATGGAAGGAGTAAGCACATTCACGTCAGGTACCATTTCTTAAGGGAGCTTGTGAATGATGGAACCATACAACTTGAGTACTGTCCTACTAGAGATCAACTGTCTGATGTCATGACCAAGGCCGTGAAACTCGAGACGTTCGAGAAGCTGAAGGATGGGTGTTTGTGTAAGAAAGAAGTAAACTGAAAGGAACCATTTCAGTTTAAGGGAATAATTGAAGAATAAAATCTATTGTCTTATGTTATTACGTGGTCTTCAAGTTTTTTTTTAATTGGAATAAGTCATCCTAGTTTGTAGGAGCTAGTGATGAGTTAGTTTAACTACTTAGTTGAGTCTTTTTCGTTAAGTTGTTAAGACCATGTAAAGTCTATTTAAAGACTGTTTTTGATTACGTTGAATGCAAGCTTTTCACATTCACTCTTGATCTTTCAAAAAACCAACAGATTTGAATCGATCAAGGAATGACCAGTTAACCAATACAACCTTCCCTTTTTTAGGTTAAATAACCGTATATATCATGGCTGTATATATGAATCTTGATTGGGTTCAAGTAAAATTTTGGGGTCTCAAACCCAACATACTTGATAATTTTGAATCGGTCTGTCAAACTTATTTATGCTCAAATAAGCTTTGTGAAACGGAAAGTAACATAAATGGGAAATATCTCATTGGGCTTTATTGATATGCAAAAACAAAAGAGAAAGAAGAAACTCTAATATGTCACCAAGAGAAAATAGACTTTGATTATATCATTCAAATCAGGGAGAGAGAATACCTTTGTTGTCCTTGTTTTGATCGTGATACAAATACAACATAATATATAGGCCGAGGAATAGACACAAAATTTGATCACCAAGCTAAGATAATGATGAGGCCCAACATGGCCTAATACGGTCATCATTCTTGTTACACAATTCCATATGATATCATCGGAAAATTACAAAGTGTTTCATTTTGACATAATTAGCACTGGTCGGATTCGGTAGTGCAAGGAGCGTTATCACTTCTGCAAAAGTCTCGAGCACGTTAGTTCGATTCTATCTCCTCGCAAATAATTGAGAATATGCTCAGTGGACCCTATGTGAATAAATGAATCTTGATTAGCTTTTATTTTACAATGAAAGTCTAGGTGTATATTTAGTGAAGGATTGTAAAAGTGGACCTTGTTGTGAATTGTGATTTAACTGCTAGATGTGCCATTTAGATGGCTTCTCCTAAATGCTAGTATGTTAAGGGATCATAAGCAGAGATAAACACAAGGTTTGTTTGGTAGTTTTCGACTACCTATTTTTATGTTTTTCATTGATTTAAATAGAAAAGAAAATTGGAGTCATTGACTCCTACAAAACAGGAATGATGGAAACATGGAGTCATAACTCCTAACAAACGGGAAAGCAAAGAAAGTGGGGAACTACTTCCTGAAGAGTAGCTCCATTATTTGAAAAGGTAAAACAGCAGAACTAAAGAAGTCACGTATCATTGCTTAACTCAAATACTTCTTGTTTGGAATCCGTTGACGGTTTGATCTCCTTCCCGCCAACTCTGTCTCAGTCTTGTTGTCTTGTGGCATCCTATCAATACTCCCGCGGTCCAAAAGAATCTTGCCCTCAAGGTTCGTATTGAAGTGAGGGAAACTAACCTTGAGCTGTTGAAAATCTTCTCACGTTGCTTCTTCTATTGGAAGACCTTTCCATTGTACCAACGTTTCAGTGAGGTCTTTCCCTGCAATGTTATTGTGTCAGAATGACAGGATCTCCTCTGGTTCTAAGGACAAAGTACCATTGCTGCGTAGAGGTGGTAACTCAACGGAAACTGGATCATCGTCACCAACCCGTTTCTTGAGCAAGGAGACGTGGAAAACCAGGTGTATTTTTGCGCCTTCTGGTAACTTAAGCCGATAAGCTACCTGTCCAATGCGCTTCTCAACTTGAAAGGGGCCGAAGAATCTGTTGGATGATTTCTGTGAAAACCTTTTGAACACAGATTTCTGTCTGTAAGGTTGTAGGCGCAGGAATACCCATTCATCAACTACAAATTCAACATCGCGTCGCTTCCGATCAACTTGTTGCTTCATGCGATTACTGGCTGCTTCGAGGTGGTGCTTAAGCTCAATTAACAGCTCATCCCGTGTCTGCAACTGTTCATCAATCTCTTCAACCATAGAGGAACCAATTTCATACCTTGGTAATGGCGGTGGAGGTCTGCCGTAGAGGGCATGGAATGGTGTAGTACCGGTGCTGGCGTGGAAGCTTGTGTTGTACCAGTACTCCGCCCAAGGAAGGAAGGAGCTCCACTGCTTTGGCTTGTGCTGCACGAAACAACGCAAGAACTGTTCGATACATCTGTTCACCACCTCGGTTTGACCGTCCGTTTGTGGATGATATGCGGAAGACATGCGAAGCGTTGTTCCCTGCATTTTCCATAGTTCCTTCCAAAAGTTACTGAGAAAGATAGGGTCACGATCACTGAGGATAGATCTCGGCAGACCATGTAGTTTGACAACGTATTCCACAAACTTTATAGCAACCACAGCAGCTGTGTAAGGATGAGAGAGAGGGACCAAGTGTGCGGATTTTGTCAAACGATCAACAATAACCATAATAGTCGTGTATCCCTGTGATTTCGGTAAGCCGTCGACAAAGTCCATAGAAACGTCCTCCCAAAGCTGCTCCGGTATTGGTAATGGCTGAAGAAGGCCGGCTGGAGACATTGTTTGTGATTTTGCTCGCTGACATGGGTCGCAGTGGGCAACATAAGCTGCAACAGATTTATGCATAGAAGGCCAATAGAATTGTCGGGACAACCGCTTAAAAGTTCGTAAGATACCTGAGTGGCCTCCCATAGTTGTGTTGTGGTGCTCATAGAGAAGTTGCTGGACCAGTGGTGAATTTGGGGGAATGACGAATCTGTTGTTGTAACGGAGGAGACCATCTTTCCAGGAATAAGGGTGACCTGGGTTTGCTGAAGCTGCAGCACCGATGCGGAGCAAATAAGGATCTGTTTGTGAGAGTGAGCGGAGATCATCCCAGAAAGTTGATTGAGGTAAGGAGATGGCATTGAGGATGGGACTGTCAGGAACTCTTGATAAGGCATCAGCGGCGGAGTTCGTGCGGCCAGGTTTGTAGATGATGTCGTAGTCATAGCCTACCAGTTTACTCATCCACTTCTGTTGTTCTGGGGTGAGGATCCTCTGTTCGAACATGTAGCGGAGGCTTCGTTGGTCTATTTGAATGGTGAATTTACGTCCAAGTAAGTATGGTCGCCATGTTCGTATTGCAACAATAATTGCCAACATTTCGCAGGCGTAGGTAGACCAAGATTTCTTTGTAATGCCAAGAGACCTGCTCATAAACGCAATGGGTTGATGATTTTGAGAAAGGACAGCACCAATTCCTTCGCCAGAGGCATCGGTTTCAATCACAAATGGCTGAGTGAAGTTGGGTAGTGCCAACGTTGGGGTTGTAGTCATTGCGGTTTTCAGCTTTTGGAATGATTGCTCAGCTGTATCATCCCAGGCGAACTTCCCTTTGCGTAAGAGATTGGTCAGTGGTCTGGCGATGATCCCATAGTTCCTGACGAATTTGCGATAATATCCAGTGAGACCGAGGAAGCCCCGAAGCTCTGTTACTGATGTTGGAACAGGCCAATCTGTCATGGCTTTGATTTTCGAACAATCCACCTTAACTCCGATATGTGTAATGATATGGCCAAGGTATTCCAGATCCTGCTTCCCAAACTCACATTTCTTTAGTTTAACCGAGAGTTGATGTTGACGAATGATGTTAAGGACCTCACGAACATGCTGCAGGTGTGTTGCCCACGTTGGACTGTAAATAAGTATATCGTCAAAGAACACCAAAACTCACTTTCGCATCAAGGGCCTGAAGATATCATTCATAAGAGCTTGAAAGGTAGATGGTGCATTGCAGAGGCCAAAAGGCATTACCAAATACTCATAGTGTCCGCTATGTGTACGAAACGCCGTTTTGTGAATGTCGGGTGAGTGCATTCGGACTTGGTGATACCCAGCAGTCAGATCAAGCTTAGTGAAGAATGCTGCACCATGTAGCTCGTCAAGCATATCTTCCACTGTGGGGATTGGAAATCGATCTTTGACTGTTGCAGCATTAAGGGCTCGATAATCAGTGCAGAAACGCCAGGACCCGTCCTTCTTTTTGACGAGTAGGACTGGAGAGGAGAAATGGCTCGAGTTTGGACAAATTATACCTGTAGTAAGCATATTGTTGACTTGACGCTCGATCTCATCCTTCTGAAAATACGCATAGCGATATGGCCTGACATTAATCGCAGTAGTGCCTTCTTTGAGGTTGATGTGGTGTTCGATTGAGCGCTGAGGCGGTAAGTCATCTGGAACACGAAAAATATCCTCGAAATCATGTATGATAGCTCGCATATCATCGTTGAGAGGCGGCAGCTCCGGTGTGTCGGAAATAGGGCAGATAGCGAAGAGAAGCTGGCTTTGTCGGTCCTCTTTCTCGATCTCTTGTTGGGTAATGGGCTGAAGTGCTGGGGTGGAAAGCCCAGTTAAGATTGTAGGGCCATCATTATGATCAAATTGTAGTGTCTTGGCCTTCCAATCACACAGAACAGGCCCAAGACTTGCCAGCCAGTGGACCCCTAGTACCAAATCCAGGCCCGATAAAGGCAGAGCATATAGTGAGACCATGAATTGGGTGTCGCCGATTCGAATGGAGACTCCGGCGTACTGATGCCGACATTGCAATGGTTTTCCGTCAGCCACTCTGACCGTAAAAGTGTTGGTTGGTGTCTCCACCAGTCGTAATCGCCGGGCTACCTTCTCATTGATAAAATTATGGGTGAAACCACTATCAACCAAGGCTAGTAGAGATTGATTGTTGATTTGTGCATGGATGCGTATCGTCGTAGGCGAGTCCCAGCCAGTCAATGCGTGGAGCGTAATCTCAGGAGAGGTTGGGTCATCTTTAAGGTCGTCGGTTTCCGATTCCGCATCCTCGTCTCCTTCCATGATGAAAAGTTGTGGTTGTTTGCATCTATGGCCAGGGGTGTATCTTTCATCGCAGCTGAAGCAGAGACCAATGCTTCATTTTTTTTTTGAGCTCCTCCCATGTCAATTTGCGAGGTACCGGTGATTGGTTCTCATTAGACGATGTTGTAGGAAGAGCAGGACGTGAGGGTGCATATGGTTTGGTATTAGTGCGATCTGTGTTCCATCATCGCTCTGCTTGCAGTTGGTCATCCCGTAAACGTGCGAGATTGATAATCTTAGTCAAGGTTTTTGGTTTGAAGATACGGATCGCGTTTGAGATGTTGGTGTGTAGGCCTCCCATGAAGGCACCCACAAGAGCTTTTTTTGTCCATCCCTCAACCATGTTCTGCAACCGTTTGAACTCTCGCTGGAACTCGATCAGTGATCCCTTCTGTCGTATGTGAGACAGTGCCTCATCAAAGTTTTCGCCGTCGAGTGGACCAAAACGAGTCCAGAGTTCTGTTTCAAATGTCTCCCATGGTGTTTGAAGAGGATCGAGCCGACGAGCCTTAGAGAGTGCTTGCCACCACTCGTTTGCTTCTTCTGATAGGTGATAAGAAGCAAAGCTGACACGTTGTTCCATTGGCATGTCATGGTAAGAGAAATATTGCTTTGCTTTGCTCATCCACTCAGAGGGATCCCCACCGTGAAACTTAGGAAACTCCAGTTTAATGTGGTGTATTGGCCCCCGTGGTGGAGCAGCAAATGGATTAACTGTCTCTTCCCGCTGTGGTACTGGAGTCGGAGTTACATTGTTGTGGCTGCGGCGTGAAGCACTGCCCCCTTCCTCACGCATACTGGACACCATCTCGCGCATTTGCCCCATCGATTCTTGCAACGATTGCTGAAACAGTTGTTCCATACCACGAAACTTATCGTTGATCCCGGTGGAGAGTTGCTGAAGCTCGTCCTGTACCAACCCGAGACCCGCTTCAAGGTCATCAAGTCACTCCTTGTTGGTCACCATTTCTACTGTCGTAAGTAGAAATCTTTGTCGTAACTTTTTTGTTTTTGTATGTCTGGGCGGAATGGTGTTTTAGTGATAAGAAGGACGAAAGAAAGAAAAAAAAAATTTTGCTCTTTTTTGACGTTGATTCGCAGCGAATACCCGTCAGAAAGAACTTGCTCTGATACCAATTTGTTAAGGGATCATAAGCAGAGATAAACACAAGGTTTGTTTGGTAGTTATCGACTACCTATTTTTATGTTTTTCATTGATTTAAATAGAAAAGGAAATTGGAGTCATTGATTCCTACAAAACAGGAATGATGGAAACATGGAGTCATAACTCCTAACAAACGGGAAAGCAAAGAAAGTGGGGAACTACTTCCTGAAGAGTAGCTCCATTATTTGAAAAGGTAAAACAGCAGAACTAAAGAAGTCACGTATCATTGCTTAACTCAAATACTTCTTGTTTGGAATCCGTTGACGGTTTGATCTCCTTCCCGCCAACTCTGTCTCAGTCTTGTTGTCTTGTGGCATCCTATCATAGTATGATTGTGGGATGCAAAATTGGTTCAAAGTTGTGTGAGAGGGTGCCAAGAAAAGCATTGTAATTCAAAGAAAACACAAAACATTCTGACAAATATTCCTACGCCTAAAAAATTTGTCAAGTAAACATATGAAACTTTCCAAGATATTTTGTGTGATTTGGTGAATTGATTGTTTTCCATTTAAGGTGGTTACTAGTGAGCATACACATGATTAAAATATACATGGTACAGTTAAGATAATAAACAAAATATGAGATGAAATTATAAATTATCATAAATTTACAAGATATTAGATGTTTTTTTTTTTTGATTAACCTGGGGGTATCCCAAGCCCATGGAGAGGCCCAGACTAATCCCCAGGAGATGTGCAGCCCACGGATAGACTCTTTCTTCGGGTATTCAAATGGGCCCTAAAGCATGGGTCCATATCCGTGTAAAGTGACCATGGGCCCTAAAGATATTAGATGTTTGGACTAACATTTTGTGTTGAATGGAAAATTGATACACAAACTAAATCACATTCACACACACAAACTATTACAACTGAAAACAAATTAAAACCCCAACAAATATTACAAACCATATTCGTGAACCATGTGATCCATTTACATATTGGTATCAATAATACCATCACGAGATGTAATATAAAAGGCCTAGCAAACACACTCATACATATTTTAAACATATCTTGCATACAAACACACACATGTACAAATTTGAGACACTGAGCCGAACAAAGCAAGTTCGGTTCTAGAATTGTGTTGCCAAACGTGTGCTTTCCATTACGTGATTGGCACAATCGAGTTCAAAGGTTTCACGTCTATGATGTTCTTTGATCTGCATCATAACGGGAATTGAAAAATGCTAGATTATTAAAAATAAAGCAATTAATGTGAATTGTCTTTTTCTTTTTGCTACCTCATCACTCGGCGTATCGCCGGGATACTCCATCTGCAAATTCAACCGCAAGCTTCTCCGAGATGGATGACACTTGTAATAGTAGACCATCTTGACTCACTAGGGGGGAATAGAAAAGAGAGAAAATATTGCAACGTTACATATGTAAAAATGTGAAAAATGGGTCAAAATAATACTATCAAAAGGAAGGAAAATTGCAAAACTAAAAGGGCTATATCATAAATTTTTAAAAAATAATTGGGGTGAGTGTGTATGTGGAAATGAAATATCATGAGGGAAATAAGTAAAAGAAACCTTTGAGAATTTCTCCATCGCTGTTGAGTTTTAATCCCTTCAAGATACTCTTTGACACAATTAATTTCCTTGAAACGATGTTTGAATGGATGAACCGCAGAAGCAAAGATGGTACATTGTATAGCCGTGGATAAGTGTCCATTTGCCGCAAACACGCTTTCTCTTTACATTTCAAGGTTACATTTGTGTTTTCATTTATGGTCTAACTTTCTTGTTTTTTTTTTTTTGTTAAAAACTTTCTTGTTTTTCAGATGAATGTTTTCTGATTTACACAATGACAGAATCTGAAAAAAAAGTTCCTTCACTCAAAATCGCTCCGTACATCGGACGCAGGATCCAAAATCAAACTAATAAACATAATTCACACACCAAAAGAGAAAACAACGCACATTTTCCACACTCATTCGCACTAGGTCACTATGTAGCCATGGTCGTGGATAAGAGTCCATGCCAAATTCGTTTTTTCTTTACCATTCATACGAACATACAATTAAAAACAATTTTAGTTCTAATCCTCACAAACTGTTAACTACAAACTGATGTATAGTTTATACAAGTGATGTCAGGCAGTTGGGTACTCTTGCCATCAAAGTAGTTATACAAGCGTAGTAGCAGTTTTATGAATTTATAACCGTTTAAAAAAGTTCAAAAAGTAACATATACTACAAATCTAAATTTTTATTATGTAATTGATATAATTATTTAATTTATTCTAATAATATAAAATTAATAAATGATGGAGGATATGCAAGTTGTATCAAATCAGTATAATTTAATATCGTTAGTTGTCGTATTTATAATCTAATTCCTAAAATTTTATAGGAAAATCTCTCAAATATACATTTTTAAGTTTTTATCAAAAAAATAGACTTTAAAGAAAAAATGACCGAAATATAATTATTTTTTTTAATTTTAAGCCTCAGCTCCAAAACTTCACCACATAACTCTAAACTCTAAGTCTATATTAGTTAACCCAAGAAGCATAAATGTATATTTACACCATTAAATAAAGTCTATTTTGGTTATTTTTCTCCTTGAAGTTTGTTTTGGTGATAAATTTTTTTTTGGGATTATCTTAGAGTATTCCTCAACTTTTATTTCAGAAAATAATGAATATTTTTTTTATGAACATTTGATTAATGAGTTTTCCACTTTATTACATATTCATGTAATATTTCTATTAATTTAAATCTTTTTAATATCGGTTATTAAAAACTTGTGGTGTTGACACACCTAAGCATTGTAGTCAATGTTACAATGAAAAAATATTTTTAAGTTAATATATAAGGAACAAAAAATTATGCTATGTTCCAATTTTTTTAAATAAATAAATTTAAGACAAATTTAGAAACGACATATCAACACAAAGTTCACAGATTAACATGGTAATAGAAATAAAATTGATATAATATTATTAAACGTTCGTACGTATATATTTTTATTTTATAAATGCATACTTTTATACTATCGTAAATATTTTAAATATATAATTTTACATTTTACTGTTATATATTGTTCTACAATTTTATTGTTTGGGTTTATATTCGAAATTACTAATATATAATTATTTATTTTATTCATTTTACTTTGTTATTAATTGTTATTACATACTGATAAATTTTTGAGTACAATATCATAAATTCATAATCTGAAATAATTAAATAGAGAATTTTCTTCAATTTTTTTTTAATTTTTACAATTTGCATACAATACATTTTTAAAATTTATTTTGTATACTATAAAAGAACATTTTCTTGGGATAAATTATGTTTCTACGTTGTATTTGAAATAAACTTCAGCAACTATCATTTTACTATATCTGGAAATATATTGTTATGTTTATTAATTTAGCCATATTATTTTGATAAATTTTCTACATAATAGCATATATGATATTATTTTAGTAAATTTTATCTATACAAGATATTTTAGATGTTACGGAAATATATTTTTTTGGATTTTTTTGTTATTAAATTTAAAATATTATACTACTATTGATTTTAACTATAATAGTATTTATTTTTTCATGTTCTATTAAAAAGTTATACTTTAGCATCTGTGATTTTCTCTTTTGTAAAACTTAGAAGATTATCAGTTTGAGTTTCGAACATTTATTTTCAAAATGGTATATTTGGTTAAGAGAAATTTTGAAAGGTACACAACTATTTTTGAGTTTGTAAGATTATAATATTTTGAATTTATTTGTTAGTAAAATAATTCATCATTTTAATAAATATTTGAAATTTTCAGATAATATTTTTTTAATATTTTTAAATATATTTTGTTATAATTACAAAATATTAAATATTTAAAATAAATTTGTAATTTATAGATTTAAATTTTAACGTTTTTAACAATTATAAATATTGCATATTTTATGAATTTAAATACTTTTTATGGTGAGTAATATTTAATTTATTTATTTAAATTAAAACTCTTTTAAAATAAAAGGGGGATTTGCTAAAAACAACCTAAAATTTCAATCTAAACCTAAAAGTGTACCCCAATTTCAATCAAATGCAAAACCAACCTACAAGGGTGATAAAAGTACTATTTAACCCTTATGACCAAACAAAAAACAGAAGTGTATTTTACGTTTCTATCCTTTGTTAGTCTATACGTAACAGAAAGAAGTCTACATAAATGTAGACCTCGTACGAAGTCTATTCACTCGGTAGACTTGTTATGTAGTCTACATCATAATTTTATCTAATAATTTAATTTTAAAAATGTATAAAAATAATTGTTGTAATATTTTTAACTAATCATTAATATAATGGATAATATGAAGTAAAAAAATAAAATTTTATATAATTAAACACTTTTAAGGAACATTTAGGGTTTGAGATTTTTGGTTAAGGGGTTCGTAGACATATTATAAAGTCTACATATATGTAGACTTTTTTTTCAGTCTACACACAATTTAACCTAACCGGATTTAACCAATATAATTTGATGATCAAATAAAACATTTACGGTTTGAGATTTGTGGTTAAGGGGTTCGTAGACATATTATAAAGTCTACATATATGTAGACCTTTTTTTCAGTCTACACACAATTTCACCTAACCGGATTTAACCAATATAATTTGATGATCAAATAAAACATTTACGGTTTGAGATTTGTGGTTAAGGGGTTCGTAGACATATTATAAAGTCTACATATATGTAGACCTTTTTTCAGTCTACACATGATTTAACCTAACCGAATTTAACCAATATAATTTGATGATCAAATAAAACATTTACGGTTTGAGATTTGTGGTTAAGGGGTTCGTAGACATATTATAAAGTCTACATATATGTAGACCTTTTTTTCAGTCTACACACAATTTAACCTAGTATATAAATACGATTTCTCAAGCTTTTCAGGTAAAAAAAAAAACTAATCTTCACCGTATCTCTCTCTAGACGATTTCCGGCGAGATTTCCGGTGAACTCGATCCACGCAGTTTCCCATCCGCTTTGTCTCTGTCTCCTCCATTGCTCTGGTAAGTTAAATGTCTCTTTTTACCTCTCTGTTGATAAAAAGTGACCACCTTTACCTTTTTCTCTTTCCAGATCTGAGCCGGCGACTTTTAAGGAACAATGCTTCTCGTCCAAATCTCTGTTTCCGGTCAGTATCATGGCTTCTACTTCATCTCTTTGTCCTAACCAGCAAGGGACTGTGCTTCATCTTTCCAACGTACGTCTCTGTGTCATCTCTATCTCTTGTTTAACTAATAACCTAACAAGCTCATCTTTGTTTACTAACCTTTTAGTTTCTTTTGATTCAGATCTGAGTCGGTCAGTCTTAGATCCATTTCTCTAACGAGCATTGCATCCTCTCTAATCTATTTCTCTGCTTCCGGTGAGTCTCCTTCATTTTGAAGTGTAGTATGAAGTTTCGAATTTGTAGACTGAAATTTTGAATTTGTAGACTGATATTTTGAATTTGTAGACTGATATTTTGAATTTTGTAAACTAATATTTTGAATTTGTAGACTTCTCATGTAAACTGATGTTTTGAATTTGTATTACACTGATGTTTGAATTTATAGGCTTCTCGTGTAGGCTTTATTTTAAATTGTAGACTTCTCCTGTAGAATGCACTTATATAATTCTTTGTTTGTATCTTCTTGGTGCATGTTACAAAATGGATAAACCTGATTTCCTATCGAGGTTGTATACTCTAGGGAGGAGCTTAAGAACTGTGAGTAACAGACAGTTGTATCAGGCTTTTGTACCAGACATATGGTTGTAACAAACTTATGTAATTTGTTTGCTGCAGACTGAAGTATTAGTCTTCTTTTACAGAAGACTTTTATAGAAGTCTGGTTATCGACTATATATCAAAATATCATCATTTGTATCAGTATAGTACTCTTCTTTCAGAGATTTTAATTCATTTTCGACCAAAATTACAATTCCAATACAATCCAGAGATTTACATATTAGTCTTTCTTTATAAGAGACTTAAAAAGAAGTTTACTTTTTGTTCAAGAAGACTAACATGTTGGTATGCACGACAGAAAGTAACATTAGAACTCAAAGTAATAGAAAAATTAAAACCTACGATTTCAACAAAAGTTCATCAAATAAGACAATATCCAAAGCGACAATACAGCTGATAAGTTAAATACATAAGACATAAGATAACATCCAAAGCAATAAGACACCATCCAAAGCAATAATACAATTGATCAATTCAACACATAAGAGATAATACATAAGACAACATCCAAAGCAGTAAGACAACACTGGTTTAACTTAGACAGTTTGGATGTGACCTGGTTGTTTGCACTGTGACAATTAATGTAGACTTACTAATATGTCTACAATTGTTTCCTAGCAATATAGCAAAATCAAAAGTATTTTACTTTCATAATTACAACAGTTTTTCTATCCAAAATCACTCAAACCCATTAAGATTAACTATTACACACTTTCAAACGAAAAAATTGTGAAAACATTTAATGCATAGTACACAAATTAACTTTTAATGTAAATTTCGAAATAGACTCCATGTTCAGTCTACAACGCTGTAGACTTTCTTTTCAGTTTACATTCGTAGACGGTCAGATAGGTCTACTTTTTGGGTTAGTTTTTGCAATTGACCATTTTACGGGTTACTTTTTATAGTTGAAAAAAAGTTGTGATTTTATTTAAGCAGACTTCGTTTTTAGTCTACAACTTCAAAAATGTTAGTTTTCGCTATTGACCAGAATTTTCCAGGATTTGACTTTCAGAGGTAGACTAAATATACAGTCTACATGTTTTAATTTTTTTGAATGAGGTTAGTTTTGCAATTGACTATGTTTGACTTTTTAGGGGGTAGACTGAAATGAACGTCTACAGATTTGTAGACTTCGAAAGAAGTCTACTCTCAAATCCGACGAGTCAGTTTTGCATTTGATCAAAATAAAAAAATAGACTTCACGGGTAGTCTACATTTTTTTTTCGGGAAGAGAAGACTGCATATGAAGTCTACATATTAAAAAAAAAATTATTTTTAAAAAGTTTTAGTCAAACACAAAACTAACCTTTTCAACGCAGTCAAAATTTTGGTCAAATGCAAAACTGACCTCTTCGTAGACTTATGTTGAAGTCTACGCTTCGTAGACTTATGTTGAAGTCTACTTATGAAAATTCAAAAGTTCATTCAAATGCAAAACTAACCTCTTTTGCGTAGTCGTCTTTGTAGGTCTACGTACTTTTTTGTTTTTGTTGTCAAAGGTTAAGATGTAGACTGTCGGGGAAGGCTACGTTACAAAAAAAATCCGTTTAGTCAATTGCAAAACTGACCTGTGCGTTGACAAATAGACTGCATTGTATGTCTACATAAGGGCGTAGACATATAAAACAGTCTACTATCGCGACACAGATCTGAGAAACGAATTAAACCATGAAAATAGTTACCTTTTTGCAGTGTGAAGCTCGTTTCCAGCCTTTTCAACCGTCCAAACTCCAATATTGACCAAAATGAAACATTTTTGACGATTCACAAGTGAAAAAACACGAAATTATGAAGTTTATGATTATGAAAAGAGAGATTTTTAGATGGAAATGTAGAGAAAATGAGAGGAAATGAAGATTTGCTTGTTTAGAATGAGAAAAAAGTGGTTAAAAATTCAATTCTAAAGCTTTAAGAGATCAAAAATGGTGGTTGAAAATATTGATGATGATGGCATAGTTGTAATTAAGAAGAAATGTTTAGGGTGTATTTGGTTTTTTGTATTTTTCGAAATTAATAAATAAATAAATAATAATGGCAAATTTGTAAATAATTCAAATACTTATGTGTATTATGGAAAATTCAATGATGAATAGTAACTAAAAAAAAAAAGAGGTTGGTTTTGCATTTGACTTGAATTTTAGGTTGTTTTTGAAAAAACCCCAAGATAAAATTGGCTAATATTCCAATTTAATATAATTTTTAATTAATATAGTACTTCTATTCTATAGACTATAAATATGAAATTTATAAAATGTCATAGAATTTTTATTTTGTGTGTTTATAATAAAATTTTAATTAATGTGAATGTATAATATTATTACATTATTAATTATGAAAGTAATTAGTGTATTATTTTATAAATAAATTGCTTTAAGTAAGATTTTGTTAAAAAAATTTCGCAACTGATTTTGTTATAAAAATAGATAAAATTTAAATTGTTCCATTAAAATCTATCTTATTAATCAAATGGTCCTACTAAGACTTATGTATAGTAGATAAAAAGTAGGACTCTAAATTAATAGAATAGATTATGACTATATAAAATATAAACAAATATAAAATATTAAAATTTATTTTAATATTCAAATTTAAAAAAATATTGAAAAGAAAAATGCCCATAAAGTATATTAAGTATGCTAATACATTTATTATGAGTGTAGATTAGTGATACCATTTCAAGAAAAATAACACTCCACCTGTTTCATATTAAGTTTCACTTTAGTTTTGTACACACGGATCAATAAAGAAATTAATTTTACATATTTTATATATAAAAATACAATTACCTGTACATTTAAACATCTTTCAACCAATAGAAAAATAAATTACAATAAAAAGTTAATAAATTTTGCATCGAAAGTCGAAAAGGACACTTATTTTGTAACAAAAATGAATTCTCTACAACGACACTTAATATGAAATAGAGAGAGTACTTTTTAAAAACTTTCTGTTTTATTAAGTATAGATTCTATAATAGATGTTCTACAGTGTTTAGATTATATATTGTGTTATTATTCTGTGCTTTACAAAGTCAAGGATAAATTTTACTATTTGGTTGATGTTCTCTAGAATATTTTATGAAATTTAGAAGTATTATAATATTTATTTTATATTTTATCAAATTTAGAATAGAAATATATATTTTTTTTATAAAATTTAAACTTTATCCAGTCACATAAACCTGGTTTGGTTCGGTTTAATTATTTCAGGTGTTATTTCATCCACTTTCAGTACTTGTGGGTTATGTGTATACTAACTATATAGTTAATAAAATGTAGAGCACTTAATGGGTAAAACGAAAAGGAAGTATATAGAGTAAGTGTACATACTATGGTTTTTTTACTATGGTTGAAACCACACCATTCAACATATATAATCCATGAAATGTTGAAATACTATGAGAACTTACTAATGTAAAAGAAACTGTAAAACATGAGCAACGGTCACCACTTCAACGCCAGAATGGCACCAAGAGTCCCCCCCAAACACTTCAGTATTACATACAAAAATCGACCAAACATTTTTAAAAATAAATGTGGTTTTGGAATTAACAATGAAGCGTTAAAGGGAACTCATGGGGACATTTGACTCTCTTCTTCTATCTCTTTTTTTTTTGTGAGAAAGATATCTTCTTCTATCTCTGTCCTTGATAAACAACACAAGCTGCATGTCTTATATATATGTATCTATGCCAAGGGTCTCCAGTTCTTCCCTTCCCAGTAAGAATTTTGATAATGGGGCCAATAATTATTTATTCGAATCATACAAATTAAGAACGTGTGAGAATTTGATTATTTGAAAGATGAATCGAGTCGAAATGTTGGGCCTCATTAGATAATTGACCGAATATCTTTTATTGTGTCCCTCCATTTGCTTGAAATATTTTGAAACGACAGAAGTATTCTTTGCATGGACTCTTCCTCTGATGTCTTCTCTACTTTTATGTATGGCCACCCTTCCTCAAATTAATGCTCTGAACATATATTCTCAATTGAATGTTCACAGCAATAAATTTAAAATATTATCATTTAATCTCCCATGCAAAATTGCGGCTAAACAATGTAGAGTGATAGATTGTAACAATTTCAAATTCTAGTATGAAAAGGAATGTTGTGTTTATATAACATAAATGCAAAAGGTTTTCATGTATATTAGAATATTACGTCTATATAAAAACTACAAATCTAATGTTTTCTATACAAAAGATTTATTTATAAAGTACAAATAAACTTTATAAATAAATATTTTGTATAAAGTCTAATTAAAAGAGTTTCAAAAAAGTACAAAATCTAATTTTTGAATTGTATTTACAATGTAAAATAAAAATTGATAAGGTGTTCTACTTTTAATTATAACTCGTAAATACATAAGGTTTTGTCTTCGCATCAAAAGAACAATTCACATTTTGATATGTTGTGTTTTTAATAAGAAAATGATAACATTAAAGTTATATGAAAAATATTATGAGAAATTGCTAAAATACCACAAGTTAACACTTTTCAAAAATACCCTCAATCAAAAATATATTAACATTTAGATTTACATTTTAGTGATTATTATTTAGGGTTTAGTGTTGAAGGGGTGGAGTTGAGTTTCTAAATGTTTTATAAATATTTAGAAAAATTAGTTTAGTCTATTTTCATCATAAATTTAGGAAATTTTTGAAAATAGTTATTCATTAATGGTAAATTTGAAAAGTGATATCAAATTTGTGGTAAAAGTGAAATTTCTCCATATATCATATCACAATAGTCCTTAATTTATCAATTAGTTTTGAGATATAAATCTTTGCAACTTTACAAATATGTTGAATATATGTATTATTCTCTTCCGTCATGCATATAATTCAGTTAATCGTATCTGACTTTGACATCGACCTTTCAGTGCGATACATTTGGTACATATCACGCGATATGTAGCTATTCAATTAGTATATTATTATCGATCTTTAAATTTGTTTTTTCATCATTTCCTTAATCCGCGCAGGACATCATGAATTGATATAAACATCAGTAAGCTCTTCTCCGAAGTCATAATATAATAAACTAAAAATTGAAGAGCAGGAGATGTGTGAGGACAAGCAAGACCAGTATGGGCATATAATGTATAAAACAGAATCTCTAGCTTATGCATCCTTTCTATCTTGTGAAAAGCCGTAAGAACCTTTCTTCAAAATGCGTATTCCCTTTACTCTGTCCTTACACCCCAATTTGCGTCTATATTCACAATGCTTTTCTAGGCCATCATCTATTATTTGTCTCTTTATTGTCTTTCTCATAGAAGATTGCAATTTTTCCTCTTTTAGAATTTAACTATATATAGAATTTAACTCCCTCCATCTTGTAAACCTCAATTATATCAATCTCTTGTACTCATACTGGTACTCATGTCTATATGCAATGTAAATGTTTATATATAAAACATGAATCAATATTTTTGTTGGATGTCTCCTAGAGTTCCTCTGAACACTTCATTGGGGATACATTTTCAATGGAAGTCACCCACTGAAGTGTTTGGGGGAACTCCTGAACACATTCAACGGATTTCTACATGTCAAGTTGAGATTAGTTTGATTTACCTTTGCGTTTTTGGTACAAGTTATACGTTTTCAGATGTTTAAGATTTTAGTTGTTGTTTGAATGACTTAAAGGTTATACGTCGACCCAAGCATATATAAATTTTTTTACGTAGAATATGAGTTGTTTTTATTCATCTGTAGAACTTAATTTGGCCGCAATTTCTTCAATTATTTCTATTATAAATTTGCATTTTGATCTTCAGTTAACAGTTAAACATGAACTAGTATAAATCACGATGCTTCATCTCTATCTGATTTCTTCTTTTCTTTTGCTTAGCTCCTTGTTCCCTCTTTAAAATTTTCTCAAGAAAACTTTGGTTTTAATGTTACGCTTTCTATTTCATGATTTCGTACGAACATAAAACAAAAAAAAAGCTCTTAGATACTACAAATTTTACCATGTTAAGTGAAGTGAAGAATCATTGGAACTTATAAGAATACCCGTCCCTTTATGAAGTATCTGCCTTAGACCATATGTTATAAAAATGTGGCCACATTTATAAAATTTGTATGTTGCTTAATAAGATTGCCAGAGCCATGATTATACTATTTTCGGCGGTTGACAAAAGATTATACTATTTTGTTTTCTTGAGGTCACTAAGAAAAGTATATTATTAAGGTCAGTTGCAATATGAAATGGCAACGAGTGTTCATTTTCCAATTCTTTAAAAAGGTCCAAAGCATCCTTACGTCTTTCCCAGTCACATGCATCCCAATCCCAATCGCATTTCTCTATTTTTGTTTTTTGTATTCTCAAACTTGGTAACTGTACAAGAAATGATCATTAGATTGGGATTAAAAAATCAGACTAAGTAAAAACATCATACTGCATAGATATATGATGTACCAATAATCTTCTTGGTCTTAACTCTTTTCTTTTAAACATTGCTACAATACGATATCAGTCTTGTCGTTGTTTTATTAGGATTTACTTTGTCACAAAATATTCACTTGTATCGTATCATTATATTGGCGTAATTTTCCTGCCGCATATAAAATCCCATATCGTTTTCTCTATAATTAAGTTTTTTCTTTCTCTTTTGTTATTCAGACAGATTAGTATTCACTAAACACACTATTTCTCAAGTAATACTCTCTCGAACCACTAAACTATATGCGTTATTTATAAACATCTAGGCACTAATGCAATGCTAAACTATGTGTAAAATAGAATGTTACTGCAGATTGTACTTAACTAATAAAATATGGCATTCCATCAAGAACTAATTAACACTTTCGAAATTAAGTTCCTCGTAGTGTATAACAACATTTGATCAAACCAATTACACTGGCTTGTTCACTGGAAAAGAGTAATTAATTAGGGAGCTAACTAACCTCCATCCACATGGCCACATACCTAGTTCTTCTTTACAGGAAATTTTTAATTTGATTAATGTATAATTTTGTTCTTAGAAGAGAGTGGAAATACGTGTTGGTATCTGTTGAAATATCTCTAGCATTGCTAAAACTTTAAAACTTTTTTTTATCAAAAAACTTTAAATTTATATAGGACACAACACTATAAGATCTTTGCAACATTATAGTAAGGAAATGCACATTATCCCATGAAGATTCTTGCATTTAACTAATCTAGAATGGCGCAGTTTACAAGCTTGATCTCCCTCGGCATTTAGTTGTCAACGTTTACATAGAAAGATAATCCTCTTGGTTTTCAGATTCTGCCGCTTTCTTGTTCCCCAATCAATATTTTAACTCATCCCGTTAACTAATTATTAATGTAATACTAATTAATCCCTTCGTTTGGACCGCAATGAAAGTTTAGTCACCATTTACATTTTCCATAAGATTTCTTATGCTACCCAATTCCATTTTAGCTCGTATTTTCCACAATATATATATGAGTAGTTATGAACTTATACTAAAAATATAGGTTTCCAAGTAAAACGCTACTTTTTTCAGTTCTTGCAAGTAACAATTTTGTTTACAAGTATCATAATCTTATACTATTACCAAATTTAATTTTATCCTAAAGCGTTCTCATTCGTCATTTAATTTTTCGTTCACAAATGTCTTCAACTCATAGAATCAAATCGTTAAATATATTTGAAACGGCTTAGTATGAATAATACTTTGGAGTCCCTGATTTTGGAAAAAAAATGGAAGCCCTAAAATATTTATACATTGCAAGATTCTCATGATGTTCACAAATACTACTAATATAGTACAATATTAATTAAATATTAAAAACTAAATTGAGTATTTCTAATGAAAATTAATAGATGCAGTTTTTTTATTTTGAAATAACCATTTGTATTATATTATTATTATTATTTGATTTTTTTTAATACTTACTTTTTGCAATGAAATGCTTTTGAAGTTATCCATGTGTCATTGTAGATGAAAGAGTAAAAAAGTGTAGGGTCCTCTTTCAGAAAGTGAACGAACACTTTCCAACCTTCTGTCTTACATTTTCTCCTTGGAATTTGTAATTTGATACCTTTTCAAATTTTTTACTACGATGAATTTTAATAAAAATATCACAATTACATCTTAAAATATTATATTTATATATATATATATTAAATATTATCTCAATTCTCAACTATTTTTTTTTTCTTTTTCGTACATTGATTGTGAAAATTATCCATTTAATGAAATAATAATGTTATTAGTATCTTTTAGTAATAAATACTACTAATATTTGCATTATTTTTGAAACATAAAATTCGAATCATAAGTTAGTTTCTTTAAAGTTGTTTATTAAATTTGGAACATCTGTGGGTTTTATGTTTTGTTTAATTCTTAGCATTTCTGGATATGAGTTGCAATATACAGCCACATGGTTCAGACTTCTTAAATGTCTAATCATTGGCCCCATATGATTTAAATATGGTCTTGGAACGAGCCCTTCTGTATTGGAACCAAATCGAGATTTATCTTGGTTGTAATCCCAAGGCACGAGCCAGCTCTAGTTTTTTATCGGACTCGAGTTTGTTACCAAGCTCGAAGTTCTTCTCTAGCGTCTTCAACTGCCCTTTTTCAACTGCCCTTTTTCAGTCTCCTCTTCTTCTCCCCCATCTTGGATACATCGTCTGAAATTCTTCATCTCCATTCATCTCATTGCAAAACCCTTCTACGTTCTGCATTGGAGATGTTTTAGAGCATGATTAAATTCAATTTCTTAATTGGCGTTCTTAATTGTTTTTTTTGATTTTTTTTACATATTTTCGGTAAGAGCCTGCTCTTACAACTCTTATTTAAGAGATTTTTTTTTTAGTTAAAAGTTAAAAAAAGTTAAGAACTAATTCTTAATCGAAGCTAGAAACTCTAGTTAAGAAACTAAGGTTAATAATGGTCTTAGCAAAGAAACCCTAAAAACATAGCATATCGTGAGAAATTAAAGAAGTAGAAAAAACAAATGAATGAGAATTTGAAAGTGGTGTTGATGCGAGGTACCATGGAAGTCTTGAGAAGGAAGAAGAGACTGCGGATAATCTTCTTCTTCTTGGTGATGGTTTTGGAGAGTGAAATCTGAAGGGAAGAAAGATAAGCTATTACTACAAGACATGTCTCCTCTTTGATCGGTTTCTTCCCTCTCCACCTTGTCTCTCAGTTCCGAGTAGATTAAACCAGGAGAAAGAACAAAAAAGGAGTGTAGGGTGGTGAAACGAATTGGGTTAGACTATAAACCCCTTATAGCCTATTTAGCTAGGCCAGATATATGGTTTTATATAGTATGAGTAATTAAATAGGAGACAAGATTCGAAACTGATGGGATAAAGAGAGAAATGCATTGATTCTATTTGTTTTCTTGAGATGAATATTGATTGTATTATGGAAAATCCATTATTTATGTTTTCGTAATTTTAAAATAATTTAACTGAAATCATACTCCACTCTTTATAGAATTATGCACATAGACTAAAAAACTATTTAATTTTATCTTTAAAAAATATCAATTATTCACGTGAGCACAATTAGATCAATAATAAAATAGACCGCATAATATTATAGTCATATAACATAAAAATGTAATGAGTTTTACATTAAAATTGAAAACAATATGTAAAACATCAAATATTAAAAATGAAAAAAATATATTAAATTTCCACCTAACATCTTCTAAAAGCTTATTATATTTATTTATTTCTGGATAACAAAAGAATCAAAGCCGAAGTTTGTAATCTCTCATATCCAAAATCATAACATATAATATTGGTTTCTTCACGACAATGACTCGAACAAGAAACTTCTAATACAATGCTCATGATCTTTTCTAATTTTTATTTTCGTCTCATTAGTCGTTTATGACTTATTACATAATTACTCTTCTACTCTATTAAAATAGAGTTCTAAATTTATCTACCATAAAAGTTATCATTAACTTTTGGACTCTTTCAAGTTTGTTAGAAAAGTACATAATTTATGGACCATTTAGTTTAATACACTCTAATCTAATTATTACATATATCTCGCTTCTTTTACAATTGAAACCGGCCAACTTGAATTACACCAGCATCTAATATCTTATAAGTAAACCAAATTAAATTAACTATACAATAACTTTCATTGAACCGTACAAATGATATTAATGATATTTGGCGATTTTAAGACTCTTTTCTTGTAATTTGGTTGATTATCATACAAATAACATCAATATGTCTTATACACTATGCATCTATCATTAGATTAACATCAATATGTTTTAAAGGGCGGAACATGCATCGTGTTTACAAAAAAAAAGTTAAAAAAACAATTAAACTACAAATAAAATTAAAACATAAATACAAATCTATATCTTTATTTTTAAAAATATATAAAATTGTTCCTCCCTTTAAAAGGGCGGGTCAAAATGTAGTTGTCATTTAAAACATTAATATTGCTCAATCCAACTTCTTTTTTCCCAAAACATAAAATAAAGTCTTCAATCACTGTATGAATTTTTATTTTAAGTAATTATTATGTTGAATGAGTATTTGTTTGTCTTATCTATCTTATTAAAGTAGAAGTACTTTAGGATTTTGTTTGGAAACATGGATAATGAGGATTGTTTGGATACATGGGTAGCAGTATTAAAAATAATTTCTTTTATTTACAAACTTAGCCTTTACATTTACAATAAATCTATCTTATTAAAACTGTAGTACCCATAAAACTTCACCCTTATTTTTTCTTCTTATTTACCATTTAGTGCCATTGAATAATTTAAAAGAAATTTTATTTACGGGCTGACTTAATAATTTTTTTATCTAACCGAATAAATTCAAAAACAAGCATAATATTAACAAGATAGATCCAAAAATCTAGCCTTTGCGTTAACAATATTTTTTATTTCCAAATTACAACCCACAAAATAAAAGAAAATCCATCAATCAATTGAAACTAAAATCTAGAGGTTTTCATATATGAACAAAACGTAATAAATTGCTAAAATTGAGATATTTACTTATTCTTATATTTTAAATCATATATTTTCTGTGTTAGACAACCATATTAATTTGTTAGTTATACATTTTTCTTATTTCAACAAAAATCTAAAATAAAAAAATAGTATTTATATGAAATAATTGAATATTACATAAATTTTATTTTCTAATAGATCAAACAATAATAAAATATGAACAATTTCAAACATATAAAACACATATAAAACCAAACACAATTATATATGTTATAGAGGTTTTCATATATGAACAAAACGTAATAAATTGCTAAAATTGAGATATTCACTTATTCTTATATTTTAAATCATATATTTTCTGTGTTAGACAACCATATTAATTTGTTAGTTATACATTTTTTCTTATTTCAACAAAAATCTAAAATAAAAAAATAGTATTTATATGAAATAATTGAATATTACATAAATTTTATTTTCTAATAGATCAAACAATAATAAAATATGAACAATTTCAAACATATAAAACACATATAAAACCAAACACAATTATATATGTTATATATTACAATTTACTATAACACTCATGCGGGTGTTAGTCATGGTCATCTAAGTACCCATCGACTACAATTCGGTCTTTCTGAATGTTGGGGTTCAAAATGGTTTTACATGAATATATGGACGGTGTCGAGTAGGATCATTCAAGGTCCAGGTAAGTTTGTAGGAACCTAAAAATATTTTAAAACTGTTGGTTTACAAATATTATTAAATAATTTTAAAAATAAAAATAAAAATAAAAATCAAAACCCGCGCTTACAAAGCGCGGGTCAAAACTAGTTTATCTTTATAAAAGGTACACAAAATATATTTTTGAGAAAAAAAATAAAATGAACCTGGAATCCGGCATTTGAGTATTTTTGGATTGCGAATTTGGTACTAAGATATTTTAGATTATCTTCTGTACATACTAAAGTGTTTTTGGTTCAACCGATAGAAATATTTTCAAGTAAGAAAAAATCTGGATTTCATGCTATAATATTTATATGATATAACGAGTACATGTATATTCAAGTTTTCTACCTCTTCTTATATAATCACAGTTTAAATTGAAAATATACTATATGTTTGGTATTTATCGTTAATTTCCAAATGGTTTGTGGAATCCAGTTTACTATGGAAACCAACAACTGTAAAAGATAAAATAAATTATATAGTAGGGCTGGTAGAATATACCACGTAGCCTAAAACAAGAATTTCTATGATATATTTAAATTATTAATGTTCAATAAAATTTCAATTAGAATCTTGAACAAAACTTGTGATTCTGTTGGCAAGGAGTATATACACATACTAAAAGGTGTTATCACTAGTTTATGATATAATTAGATTTCTTCCTTTAATACTGCCTTTTTGTAAAAGGAACACTATGATAGGCAAAGGCTTTTAACTGTACATAAGAAGTGTAGCTAGAATTTGGGCCAAGACTGTTTTTCATAATTGGGCCATGGCTAATTAGCCGACGATTTTAGGTCTGATCGTTAAGGTTACTGTTCCAGTGTTTTCTGCATTTTGAATTTTAGATGGGTTCCTTGCAAAATTCATGAAAGCTATTAACTTATGGTAATGTACAATTATGTAAATGTCTTATAATATTTAAACAATGAAAATTGAGATTTTGTCATTGAAAATGTGTTATAAAATCGTGAGCTTGTATCACGTATTCACGTTATCATATTTCTTCAAGTCATTTTAATTTTTCATCGTGTGCTTTAATTTCTTTTAAGAAAAAAGATGCACACCAGCTGACTAGCACGTAGTTTTTGGTGCTCATCATAACTAGAAAGAAATAAGCGGTGACCGAAAGAAAAGAAAAAGAAAAAACTGATACTACATGAACTTCTTGCATTACATGCATCTTTCGTATATACACACGGTATAACTATATATACATTATATGAGAAACTGCTTCTCGTATTTCCGCGAGATATGAAATTCATTTGATACAAAAAATAATCATATATGTTTACATGTTTAAAATATATATATTTTGCCAAAATTTACATGTTAAAATAAGTTATCTAGTAAACACAGCACGTTATTACCCGTTTTCGAGTCAATACGTGTTATAATACACGAGGAAAGATCATGCATTGATGATCACATGCAAGAGGATTAAAATAAATGGCACGACACACCATAGATAATATTCATTATATGTGTAGGAGGATGATGATGATGATGATTATCTCTTTGGGTCGTTGGTCATAGATACCCATGCATTAACTGATATAACCTTTGTAGACACTTGGGAAGACTGTTGCTTGATAGATAATATGTCTTGTCTTGATGTGGCACACATAATCCGTGTTGCCAATAACATGTTTCTGAAATCTCTTTCTTCTGTCAAACATCTGATATTGTGGTTGACCACTTCGATGGTAGCGGTTACATAACCCGACACTCTCCTTTGTTTGTAGTTGTAGTTGCAGTTGCTTAGTCAACTAATGTTTTTTTTTATTCTTCTTACAGGTTGCTTGATGTAACAACATTAAGTTTTCTCGGCTCATAGAGTTTTACTTTGTGACAAAAACAGTAGATTGGTTGGAACCACTTATGTTTTTCCTTCAAAATTCGGCTAAATTGAAACGTCTCACGATCCACACGGTAAGTACACTTCTCCCTTATAACATCATCTACTTTTGATGAACTTAATTCAAATTAAAGTTTATATATATTAATATAGGAACATGAGAGTCCCTCACCTCCACCTCCCTTGAAGCAGCCGCATTCTATTCCGGAATGCTTGTCATCTCATCTAGAGATCTTTGTGTGGAACAACTATGAAGGAAGAGATTATGAGAAACAACTAGTGTCATACATTCTTGCTAACTCAAAGTGTTTAGAAACAGCGAAGATAAATCTCTTAGCAACCTGCAATCTTGAAGAGCGACAAAAGGAGATACAATCTATGCCTAGGATTTCAACATCATCTCGGCTTCTATTCCCCACTCAAATGAATTCGTGGTTTAACGGAAACTAGATTTTGACCCGCGCTTAAAAAACTCGGGTTTGTTTTCACTTATTGACCTAAAATTGATTTACAAATCACTATTATTTTTGTTTCAGATCATAACAATTGAAATTTTATGTTTTTATTATTTATTTTTTCTCTTCAAAACAAAAAGAAATAAAACAAATATTTGGTCAAGAGTAATTTGCTTGAATTTATAATCTTTTATTAGAGAACATATAAGTTAAAAGTTTTTTGAAAATAATGTTTTGAGTTTTAAAAGGTGTTTTCATATCTGACCGAGATCCGCTGAACCGATAAACTCGT
Organism: Moricandia moricandioides; assembly: GCA_905132885.1. Taxonomy (NCBI): domain Eukaryota; kingdom Viridiplantae; phylum Streptophyta; class Magnoliopsida; order Brassicales; family Brassicaceae; genus Moricandia; species Moricandia moricandioides. The sequence continues at coordinate 65,295 of CAJHQQ010002099.1, forward strand.
ACCTTGTATATAATCCGGTTCAGATTTAATGAAAAATTCATTAATTAAAAATCCGATAGAACCCGGTAAAAATCCAAAAATTCATTGTTAAACCGAGACTGATATCAATGATCCGATAAAACATAAAATATATGATATTATTTTTATTTTTTAATTAAATTAATCATATATTTTTTAATATTACACAAACTTGTGATTTTTGATGATATTTTTATTATGTCATCCAAATGAAAAAATGATAATGTAAAAAACTTATTAATATGACTGTATTAGTTTATTTTTGTTATTAGTAACCTATTATAAGTTTGTATTTTTTTATTTTAGATTTAAAATTTAATTTTATGATACATAGATTTAATTTACACTTAATTTTAAGCGGAAAGTAAATATAATTTGTATTAAGATTTTAAAATGACATTTTTTATGTAACAAAACAATATGTTAAAATGACATTTATTATGAAACATTAGAATATATTTTTAATCATGGGAGAATTTTAAAGTTTACTTTATTTGATGGGTACTACAATAGCTGAAGATCCCATTATGTCTCTGTAAGTACCCTCAATTAATTGATAGACTGATTATTTAGTACACCATCAAATAGTAATATAACGATTTTCCGAAGTATGGTAATATAGAATATTAGCTGCTACGTGACAGGGAAAATATAATTTATATGGAACTGATGTTGATTAGCTCAGTAGAATGGGATAGTTTTATAAATGTCAGTATAAAGCAAAGGGTGATCAATAAATTCTAGTAAAACAAAAACATGGGTTGGTTAATTGAACCTCTTGTTAAGAAAAACATATAACTAAGCTCGAAAGAAGTGGAAAATTCTGGATTATCAAAAAAAAAAATAAAGTAAAGAGAAGTCTAACTTAACTGTATGTGAAAAAAATAAAAAACGACGACCTCTACGTTAATCAGCAACATGGGCCTAGTTAATAAACATTGTTACATGGGAGGATCCAAACACTAGTCATCATGGGCGGTAGGATTACAAGGCGGTTAACATGCTTTTTTTACAGATACTGGGTCCAATGTTCAAGGTATGTTCTTCCCTAATGGTCGGCTACTCAATAATTAATTACCTTCATAATTACGTGAGATAATGACCAAAATAGTTTCAAAATGTTTTTATTCCCAAAAAATCATTCAAAGTAAGCCTAGGACGTATTATCCGGAATCCAAATTCAATCCGAGATCCGTCCTGGATCCGCTCCGAAAATAGAATATCTGGAGTGTCCGGATCCGAATCCGAATAATAAAATTTAGGATCCATCCAATCCGAATCCGGATTCGGATATCTTAATTTTTAGGTCCGGATATCTGGATTTGGATCCGTATTTTAAAATATATTAAATTTTTAATTTTACTAATTATTATATTTGATATATTAGTACTTATACATAAAATATATATTTTAATATTATATTTAAATTTTACTAATATTATATGTCATATATATATATATTCATAAATTTTGTATAAATATTTAATTTATGTTTTATTTTTAATTTTTCCTATTTCAAAAATAGTTTTTTTTTAATTATTTTCAAGATCTGGATTCGGGTATCATAATATCTAGACGGATATCCAAAGTCTGAATACCTAGAAGACACGGATCCGGATCCGGATAATAAAATCACGGATCCGGCGAATCCGAATATCTTAAAATATCACGGATATCCGTTCCGTCTCACCCCTAATTCAAAGAGAAAAAAATGACTAAAATACATTTTATTAAAATGTGTAAATATACATTTATACTCTTTGGGTTAAATAATCTAAATTTAGGATTTAGAGTTATGAGGTGTAGTTTTGGAAGTGTGATTTAAAATTAAAAAAAAATTAAATTTTTAAAATAAAAAAAAAATTATTTTGATCATTTTTTTAGGTCTATTTTTGTGACAAAAACTTCAAAATGGTATATTTGAAAGATTTGCCCTAATTACATACTACAAAGTAATCTCTCTTTTTTTTTTCTTTTGACTAAAGTAATCTCTCAATTTGGTCGATATAATTTTAACAAATCTTTCTTAGTTTGTTCACTATATATATGTATATGTATATATTTTGTCGACTTTTCCATTCATTTAAAAGCTCAAAAAGGCATATGTACAAGCTTAAATTAACGTCCCATTCCCTTTAATTACAAACTCGGAGTACATTTAAGCCCATAAGAGCACCCGCAACCAACCCTTAGGGGGGTGCTTAAGGGGTGGGACCCACTAGCACCCTCAAAAACCAACTCTTAAAACTCCCAAATAAACACCCCATTTTCTTTGGTTCTTGCACTGTTCACCGGTTTCACTGACACATGACGACCCGTGATTGGTCCACTTTTTTTTTTTTTTTTTTTTAAAAAAAATCAGAAAGAAAAAAAATAAGCACCCCAAGTGGGGTGCTTTGGTTGCAGATGCTCTAAGACCCAACTTTAGTGTAATGATTACTACCACTACCGAGTTCCACTTCGGCTTTCCACGCGTCAAAAGATCAAGAGAAGAAGACACGCGTCGTTCAACTCTTCTGCATGCGATTGAAACCGAGCCACGCGCCTGAGACGCGCCGCCGTATGGGATGAGGAATTGATTTCATAGCTTTTCTTGTAGATCTACGATTTGCTCCATCTACGTCGCTGGGCTCGTTAATATTCGCTTGAAGAAGCCTTCCACCTTAACTGTGACTACTTTACCGGAGATACCATGTTTCACCAGATTTTTGAAGCACAGGAAGCGTTAGTCAGTAAAGAGAAAGACCATTTATCGGACCGCTGTAAAGCGCCGACTCTTCTTAATCTACTCCATAACTGACAACAAGGATCCATCAATCCCCATCAACCCTCAATTAGAGAAGCTTTCTTCACGCCATAAGCGGCTAATCTAACAAGAAAGACTGAAACTCTTAGAGGGAGATCAAGGAGAGCGGGAAACAAAGTTGCCCGTTCAATAGTCTACATGATTATAGTAAGAAACCAGTGGAAAGCTATTGATTTCAATTCCACCGAAGAACTAGAAAGACATGAAGATCAGCTTCAATGGAGATTGAGAAACACAACAAAATATCGCCAAAGCGAACTACAAAATCGGCTACCCGAAAAGAAAGTCGATCAACGATTGAAAATATTTTACAAACAAAACCCTAAAAAACGATCTCTAGAGAAGAGAGAGAGAGTTCGTTTGTTCTTCTCTATATTTGCTTCCCAAATTATGCGTTAACTTTGTTGAAAAATATATTTAATATATTCCCTCTAGAAATAAATAACTTTTTCCTAATTAAAAATTTATCATAATTGTTCTTAAATTTCCTGGCCTTTATATAATAATTTCAGGTCACATGATTAAATATATAAAAATATTAATATCAGACGTCTCTCTCTCTTCTCTGTTTTAAAGAAGGGCAGCTTTATCATCCGCTTTCTTCTCTCTCTTTACAAACATCCATGGCTAGATGATGACGACGATTCATATAAACTAGGGTTCTCCACAAGCCATCTTACACGTTTCATCCCAATCACCTCGCACACCCTTCTCTTCATCAATCATCATTTCCACCGACGACAATCTCAGGAACTATCGCTTCAGATTAACCAATTTTAACAGAGGATCTCCCAGATTCTTATACATCCGTACGTTCTTATATTCATTCCGACAAATCTACTTCTACTTATTGTTTTTGCCAGATCGGGGTTGCTTCTGTTTATGTTGCTCAACCTGTTGTAATAAATATCCTAGTTAAAGTAGTTACTAGGTTTACTGGATCTCTTACAAGTTTTCGTTAGTCTTACGTTAAAAAAGGATTGATCTTTGTCTTCTTCCTGAAGACGACACGAACGTGCGCACATGTGTCTGACCTAGTTTAAGTATAATTGTCTCAAAGCTTCGAACTTTGTGCCTCTTGATCTGATTTAGACCTGATCTATATGTTTCATTAGCTTCACCATGGCGTTGAAGACAAGTTCTGCTGATGGCAAAACCAGAAGCTCTGTTCAGATCTTCATTGTCTTTAGCTTATGTTGCTTCTTCTACATCCTCGGAGCATGGCAACGAAGCGGTTTCGGCAAAGGAGACAGTATCGCTCTTGAGATGACAAACAGTGGAGCTGATTGCAACATTGTCCCAAGCTTAAACTTCGAGACTCATCACGCAGGAGAATCAAGCATCGCTAGTTCCTCAGCAAAGGTCAAAGCTTTTGAGCCATGTGATGCTCGTTACACCGATTACACACCCTGTCAAGATCAGAGACGTGCAATGACTTTCCCTAGAGATAGTATGATTTACCGTGAAAGGCATTGTGTTCCCGAGAGTGAGAAGCTTCGTTGTCTTGTGCCCGCGCCTAAAGGATATGTGACACCTTTCTCTTGGCCTAAGAGTAGAGATTATGTGCCTTATGCTAATGCTCCGTATAAGGCCTTGACTGTTGAGAAGGCTATTCAGAATTGGATTCAGTATGAGGGTGATGTTTTTAGGTTCCCTGGTGGTGGGACTCAGTTTCCTCAAGGTGCTGATAAGTATATTGATCAGCTTGCTTCTGTGATACCTATGGAGAATGGAACTGTTAGGACAGCTTTGGACACTGGTTGTGGGGTAATGTCTTTATGTTTGATTTGTGCTGTTTATATTGATCTTCTTTTGTTGAACTAAACTGAAATGTTTTGGTAGGTTGCAAGTTGGGGAGCATACTTGTGGAGCAGAAACGTGCGAGCAATGTCTTTTGCACCAAGAGATTCACACGAGGCTCAGGTTCAGTTTGCTCTAGAGAGAGGTGTTCCCGCTGTTATTGGTGTTCTTGGCACCATAAAGTTGCCATATCCAACACGGGCTTTCGACATGGCTCACTGCTCTCGCTGTTTGATTCCATGGGGAGCAAATGGTAAGACAGGTTTCTAGTTCCTTAACAAATGATCAGTTACTTAGTGTTGTTTTGGTGTTTTAACAGATGGGATGTACTTGATGGAAGTTGACCGTGTGCTTAGACCTGGTGGCTACTGGACTCTCTCTGGTCCTCCAATCAACTGGAAGATAAACTACAAGGCATGGCAACTTCCCAAGGAGGAGCTTCAAGAAGAACAAAGAAAGATTGAGGAAGTTGCTAAACTTCTTTGTTGGGAGAAGAAGTATGAACACGGCGAGATCGCTATCTGGCAGAAGAGAGTCAATGATGAGGCATGCCGTTCAAGACAAGATGATCCTAGAGCCAATTTCTGCAAAACTGATGATACTGATGATGTATGGTACAAGAAGATGGAGGCATGTATTACACCGTACCCCGAGTCAAGTAGCTCAGATGAAGTGGCTGGAGGAGAACTTCAGGTTTTCCCTGATAGACTCAACGCAATACCGCCTAGGATCTCTGGTGGTTCCATCTCTGGTGTCACTGTTGATGCATATGAAGATGATAACAGACAGTGGAAAAAACATGTGAAAGCGTACAAGAGAATCAACAGTTTACTTGACACAGGAAGGTACCGTAACATCATGGACATGAACGCAGGGTTTGGTGGATTTGCTGCTGCTCTCGAATCTACAAAGCTTTGGGTTATGAATGTTGTCCCCACGATTGCTGAAAAGAATAGACTTGGAGTTGTGTATGAACGAGGACTCATTGGAATCTACCACGACTGGTAAGTAAAAGAAAGATACTCTTCTTATTACAACATCTCAAAGCTCTTTGTGTTCTGGTCTGAGAGACTGTGTTTTTTCAGGTGTGAGGCTTTCTCTACATATCCAAGAACATATGACTTAATCCATGCCAACCACCTCTTCAGTTTGTACAAGAACAAGTAAGTGTTTCTCTGTTTTTTTCAAACACATGTTGATTGGTTGTGTTTTTGAGGCTGCTAATGAATGAAGCTGGAGTGTTTTAGGTGCAATGCGGATGACATTCTTCTAGAGATGGATAGAATTCTCCGACCAGAAGGAGCGGTTATAATCAGAGATGATGTTGACACATTGATCAAGGTGAAGAGAATCATATCCGGAATGAGATGGGACTCGAAGCTGGTTGATCATGAGGATGGTCCTTTAGTTAATGAGAAGGTTTTGATTGCAGTGAAGCAGTATTGGGTCACCAACTCCACCTCGGCTAACTGATGTTTCTTTACTTACCGGTGTGACCTGAACATTTTTTGATCAAATGATAGAAGCTTTTTCTTCGTCCTGAGAAAGTGAGAGAGCTACACTCTCCTCTTTATTACACTTTTCTAAGTATCTCTATTTATTAATGTAATAGTTTATATTTGTTTCCCAATCCAAAAACTTGGAACTTTTGATTTACATTTTTGTTTTCTTGTGACGAAAAGTGAAAACAACAAGAGATTGAAACTGGATACGAGTCTTCTTGACTGTGTAAGGTTATGAATCTACGTGCAACTGTTTTGTGTCAGCCTTCTTTGAGAAAATGAGACTGGTCTGTATTACTTTCTTTTCTCCTGAACACCAGGAACAAAAGAAAACATACAATGAATCAATTTTTGTAAGTGTAAAGGGAAACTGGTTCTTGATGGAATCAACAACTGTCGATTGCCAATCATCCGACTTGGCGTCTTACATTCTTTTTTCTTTGATAAATTATAAATATCATTTTAATAAATGAATGCACATCTAAAATATACAAGTTGTGATCATGTTTTATCATTGTATAAAAACTGGTCGGATATTTGTACAAAATATAACAATATTACCATATTTGGTTTTAGTCTTTTGAATATAATTTTTGAATACAATTAGTTATATGAAAGCACATATAAAATATACAGCTCTGATCATAAAAACAAATACCACTATATAAAAATGTAAGAACCAATACCCGTGCAGATGCACAGATCAAGCTCTAGTTTTTATTATAGAAATAAATTTGCTTCAATGTAGTTTTTTATAATAAGTTCTTCTATTTATAAGAAAAAAAATAGAGAAATATAATATTCTCTCTTTTCTGTAATTTTAAGCCAATAAAAATTTAGTAAATACAATGATTTTTTTTTTTAAATAGAAGAACTCTATTATAAAGTCATACATTAAAATGAATCCACTTTTATAATAAACATTTTTATTTTAGAAGAAAGTATAGAGATGTACATTGAAGAAGATCTAAGCTTTGGATGTCCATTATTTGATTTGGGTTTGATTTGGTTGGGGTTGGATTTACTAACATATACTAAGTATAAGCATGATATCTGTTTTCACATATTAACAAAGTATATTACACTTTAATATTAAATACATAATATTCTTTATTTTTCTGTGATTTTAAGTCAATAAGAATTTAATAAATACAATTAATTTTTTTAAACTTGATAGTTATTTATTATTAGTTGAAAAAAAATGTATTGAAAATAGAAAACATGTAAATTTTTTGTAACAAATTGTTTTTTTTTAAGAATATGGATCAATTAGGAATGGAAAGAGCATAAAATATATTGTCCTTTTGGGGTTCGGTTTCAGTTTCGGT